>JAQFXY010000155.1:0-52240 GCA_034693865.1 Ceratophysella sigillata
TGAGTTCTTATAAATCCAATAAAAAAAATTTGCAAGAAATTCTATAATTGAATATAAGCACTGCGGGAGTTGGTAAACATGTTTGCATCACAGTTAATAATTTATACCTACGACCTTAATGCGCTTTTCCTTATGCAGTTCAGTACATCAAACGAATTAATGTCACGTAGGCGATGGCGAATTGGCTAGACAGCTGTGAGCAGATCTGTAGAACCTGAGTTAAATAGGTTGTCGGAAGGTGTTTTTCCATTTCCTCCACAAGAAGGACATAATCATTCAAAACAAGATTAGTGAACCTACTTGTGTGAGCCAAGTGAGGTTCACAAGGCTATGCCTTGGGATATACGGGTCTGTATTGGGGTTTGGTGGGGAAAATATACACGGGTTAGTTCAGTAGCGTTTCTGTATCGGGTTTTGATTTTGATGTGAAGAGGATACTTTTGTCAGTTTAGTTCACGCGTCTATTGCGTTGTGGTGTGGAAAAGGTACATATGGGTTAGTTTAGTTCACGGGTCTGTAGTTCTGTAGTAGGCGGATTGTTGGTGTGGAAAGAATTACACGGGTAAGTTAAGTTCACGGTTAGTTGCTTTTATGCTACTGTTTACATTTACAACTTTGACCCCGGGTTGAGGGGTTAGTTTATGCTTACGGGTTAGATTCAAAAATTGAAATACGAAATGTGAGTTCATTTGAATGTACGGGTCTGGTTTAAAAATATTCTTGGAGGTTACTTCGGTTAATGACTGGGTTAGGTTGGTAAGGAGGGGTTTAGTATGGTTGGAGAATGATGATACGACGGTGGACCTAATCAAGATGGGTTTGGAGAAGGATAAACAGGTTAACTCCATGAAGAAGCGTTTGGTTTTGGATTGGAAATCACACACTCTGGTTAAAATCATTATAATAGTATGTATTTTGCTTTGGAAATACAAGTTTGAGCTTACGGATCTACGTTGAAAATACGGATTAATTTAAGTTTATGGCTTTAGTGTGGGTTCGCAATAGGGTAAGTTTCATTTGTTGGGTTTTACAGGATACATAGTTGGGTAAGTCCAAGTTTTGAATGTGAATGTGAGCATAAGTTTAACTTTCATACATTTCGAGCTGGTTTTTAGCATTTGACGTTTTGCTTAATTCCCTGTCCGCAGGATGGGCTTTCAGCTATAGTAAGATATAGGCAGCAAAACCCCGCAAAATATGCAAGAAACATGCCCTTAAAACTCAAAGTTACTATCCATTTGCAGTAAAAATAAACATAATGTGCAGGAACTATGCCCTTAAAAACTCAAAAATCTGCATCTAGTTCCAGTAAAAACACGCAAAATATGCACGAAATACGCACTTGATAACTAAAGCATTGCGTACCTAAAACGAGAAAAAACAAAATGCAAATGCTAGGAATTTAACTCATAATTTTTGCCCGAAGTTTTTTTTTTCTCACATTTTTAACTGACGTTTTGTCCCCTATTTTTTGGGACTTCAACGTATTTCAACGAAATACCATTTTTAACCTTTTCTTCTACACAAAGTATGCACGATAAGGTAATATATGTAACTTGAAATTCCCTCAACGCGGAGTTATTCCATCTGTTTGCCGTGCACCTTTCAGTGACAGCTATTGTGTGTTGCAGGTTTACAATTGTAATGTAATGTGGATAAATATTTGCGCATTTGAGCCAATACTAGTTGATATTATCTCGTCTCTGACTACCAATCCGTGGGCCCTATGCAGTTGCATCGGTTGCATACGCCTAAAACCGGGCCTGTTCCTGAGAGAGCTGGGATGAGAAGAATGAAATAATATATTCAGAATCTTGCGGAATCCCTCAATTTCTCTCCATGCATGATCATGATAACCTTTCTTACCCGGGCCCCGAACTCCGCTCAAGATTCCATCTCCTCAAAGTAAAAACTTTGGAGGAAACAAATCCCTTTTGCTCTCAAGTGAAATTGAATGGAAAAGGGGCTTTTTATCCTCTCGGCTCAAGTTCTGATAGGCCAGAGACTCGCTCCAGACTCGGAACTAAAGTCTTGTTCAATTATGACCATTCCTCAAAATAAAGATAATTATTGGGCTGAGAACAAGGGGCCCAGAAGTCATGAGCTACTAGCGTTCCGTGCAGAGAGGATTGTTGTGCGTTGATGGAGCGGGACACGCTGCGTGCTAGGCCCAGCCCAAGTTACCAAGTCATCTTGTCAACTCAGATGGAAAATGGTAGGTAGTGTAGTCCACGAGAGCCGACAGCGGAGCTCTTTAATGTAATAATACCAAGACAAAGTTTGTCTCGTTGGGTCGGCCGTTTTGAAGATGGACGAGGAAGGGGAAAAAACTTGTCGTTTTGTCCTTTTTGGATTTTAACCACCACAATGGAATCCCAAGCATTTCCACTCCCAGGCTCCCACATTCTAGCTCCTCCACAACACTTTTATGATACTTTCCTCATTTCTTCAAACTAACTTTTCTCCCTGGCAAGAAACAACAAGGCATCAGGCTGTAGGAGAACAGGCCCGTTTAGCGGCCTCAGTGGCTGCCTGGAGCTCAACTGAGTCCGTAAACAGTGACTAGCAAGCCACGAATCAGTGCAAAGCAACCGAACCTAAGACTGGATCCTGGGTCAAATGACCGGAGTTCATCCCAGATCTGTCACTCTGAAGTTTGGCAAGGATTCCGTGCTTCAAAGTCTCTAAGCGTCTCTTCTAACAACTGACAGGAATGATCTATTGAACTTATGGATGTATCTATAACAAGTAAATGAACGGGCTTAAAATTTTCCAGTGTTCTGTGCACTGATTCATGGGTTGATCGTACATAAATACACTACAATTAATTCTATCACTCGTTTAAGTTCGTTTGACCTCAATAATTCATCCCTGTTGCAGTTGGTATAAAGGATGCTGTGTTGCAGCTTAAAGCTGCGGGCTTTTTACCAAACTTGAAAACCGGACACATGGATGGATTCAGACAAACATTTCTAGCGTTATAATAGCTGATGCAGACATGAGACCGGGAAGGAACTGACGCTTACGGTGGACTCGTGTGTTATTGGGTGGGAGTGTGTGTGGTTGAAAATTAAGTATGACATAGTGGGTCGGGAGACTGGGAAGTGACATGATTATGCGTGTCGCTGCCTCTTGTTCCAACATCCAGTCCGTATTTCACATTTAATGGCAATAGAACGGAGTGTAATAAATAGAAAGAGTTGGAAGCCTGTGTCTATCTGGCTGGAGAAGTGTTGCTTGATCTCTTCCGTTCGTTCGTGACTCCACTCGACAATTGGGAGAGAATGCATTACTGCTTCAGTGTAGGCCGCTGCTTGTGGAAATGTATCCCAAATCAGGCTAAGTTATTGTCTCTCGGGCCTCTCTCCAATGCAATCTCCAATCCAATGCCATTCTCTTCCCTGCCCACATATCTCCTGCTTCTTTGCATAATCGAGCTGGCGCCCTATCTCCATTTCCCTAGCCAATCTGCCTCGCCTGAACTTGAGCAGGGCTAACCTGATAAATCATCCCAAAATCTAAAATCGCTTTGTCTCTCTCCTGTCAGGCTGGAGATGGAGGAACGGGATTGAGAGAATACCCTTCCGGTTCCCCCACCTCGGCCAAAAAAATACAGAGAAAATTCAGAAAATCCCTTTCCACAAACATTCATCATCTTTCAACTCTCTCACACTTGGCTTGGGTTGGGCGAGTGTCGAGGGAAGACTTTAAATATCCCCATTCCATCATCCCCAACCAATATTCCAAGCCTCAAGTACGCGTATTAGTTCCATTAGCATATATTCCTCCTGCTTCCAACAACGGAGGAAATACCTCGGTGCAGCCCGGCTCCAAAGTCACGCAATACTTTTATTGACTGTGAACCAAGGAGAACAAAGTAATTTATTGGATCAATCCGGCTTTAGTAGACTCAATTTTATAATA
This sequence comes from Ceratophysella sigillata, assembly GCA_034693865.1. Classification (NCBI taxonomy): domain Eukaryota; kingdom Metazoa; phylum Arthropoda; class Collembola; order Poduromorpha; family Hypogastruridae; genus Ceratophysella; species Ceratophysella sigillata. The sequence goes on from JAQFXY010000155.1 coordinate 3,925, forward strand.
AATAATATTTTATGCGCTTCCTTCACAAAGCTCAGCCTTGTGCGTCACTGGAGAGACTCCGCTTTTTCATATTCTTCCCAAATACACTTCAATTAATTTCCCTAGACATTCTTTAAAAAAAATTCTTTGATGCTCAAGGCCAGCTAGCCAGGATATTATCCTGAAGGAAGACAGTCACTGTGAAATTATGGTATTTCGTATATGCTTTGGACGTGGACGTGTGGTTGAATGCATGTTCCAGTTACATGTCAAGTTCAAACATACACGAAATCCAGAAATCACTGAATACCAGTCCCGTCTCCGCGAGCAGCACTGTAGTATATTCCTTAAACAGGAATTAGAATTTGAGCATATTATTTCTATTTTTTCCATGGAGAGCCACCACTGCGAGACTGTAGGTCTATTCATGCATGTGCCAGATTCTGCTCAAATCTCATGCCTGGTGTACGCCCCGAACCATTTAATTTAATTTTGAGCTCCGGGAAAAGAAGCTAATGAGGAGATGTAATTTAGTTTGATAACTTCCTCTTGTTTCCCCGTTCCATTGAGATGGATTGGATGTTGGAATTTTGAGAGAGTTGGGACAAGTCAGGACATGATACTGTAGGAATTAGGAAGTTTGTGTAGTTTGTAAATATAGTCAGAGGTCTAAGCCTCTGTAATGAATTGAGGCTTTGTCCTAAGTAGGCAGTTCAAAGGCTCCAACCAAAATTCTTTCTTCCCTTTCTCCTAGCGAACTACACGAGGCTAGAGTACGTTATTATTAGGCCCTCTTCTATTCTAATTCCCATACTAAATTCTGACGTAATTGAACGCACTATTAGAATGATGATGAGCAGACGACTACTTTTACAAAATAAATAATCAAAACAGGAAAATGCTCCTAAGCGTGCACAGAACTGCTTACACCAGTTTTGGCCAAGGCAAGAAAACAACGAATTATTCAGCCTAGATCTGTAAATGTTGCACGTACTTAGTTCTGCGTGTGGACCTCCAATACTGTGTGAAGTGTGAATGAAGGAAACTATGTAGTGACCCCACGAATCCTTACAAATCACTGAACCGTATAATAGGATCCTGGCTCAATTAACCGATTAATTATGGCGGAGACTATGTTCCACATTGACACTTTGGGTTGTTTACTTTCAAAAACGGAAACACAGAAACGCTGCTGGTAGAGTTTAACCTTGCCCGTGTTATAAACACTGATACTGCCACTGCCAAACACTGATAATGTTGCACAAAAATTTTCGTGTACTTACCAAATATGCATTTTAAAATCGTAATGACTTAAAATGAACAGGGTAATTGAAATCGAGAAGGCATCCACACAATGTAAGTATCCGTGTGAGTACTTTGAATAACACTTACGTAGGTACATAAGGTACACAAATAAATACCCTAGTAGTTTGTCATGCAATGTATGGATATGGACGGATCGTACCGAGAAGTTAAAAGAAAACAGAGCAATAGTTAGTAGTTTGGTACTTTTATTGTTCGTGGAAATAATGTTCAAGACGCGAGATGCTAAAAGTGTGGGAATGGCAAAGCGGAGTTTGTCCGTTTCAAAAAGGTTCCAGCATTAACTGTTGTAGCGCGATTGAACGCTGACGTCCTCAATAATGTCAATATCAACAAAGAACAGTTAGGCTGAATTTGCATTGTGCATTGACATTGACACCTTCAGTTCGGCTTGATCGTGGTTAAGAAATACAGAAGCCTTTAACGACGCACACACTCCTGGCATTTTATGTCGTCTAGTGCTAAAATTCTACAGCGGAATCCTGTCTCAGTGGACTCGTCTAAAACTCCGCAGTCAGTTTACAGTTATTGTTATTAGGCACTAGGATTCTAGGAATTGCACGTCTCACGTTGCACAAAAACAATGGTACCATGCACATTAATGTATTTGTATTGTAAGCATTGCGATTCCGATGAACTGGAGTACAATTGTACCTACATACATATCAAGTTGGCTGTGTTAACAACCATGGCATTAAATGCGTTGATTCAATAGCCCGCACCCGAATACACTTTTATTCCAAGTGAATTTACTAAAAACAATAAGATGATTATGGTTAAAAATGCTTTTGGCAATTTGAATTGAAAATAGTACATTAATTGCAGGTTGCAAGATGTAAATATATTTTTATTGGCTTTAGTAATACCGCTCGCGCTCATAGCGCAATGTCCTTAGCCTTAATGACGAATCCTGGCCAGTATGGTCGGCTCTGTACAATATAGGTATATCTGTTTCTAACATTGCTAGAAGATAAAAGGAAGTAATTTCACTAGGAACAACGTGGGGTCCGTATGTACGCGTGCACGTGTAAGATTATGCAGCAACTCTGCTGCGGCTGAATTTGTGCAGCTTTCATCCATCTCATTTGATGCATACATGTATTGTTATTGACGAATTGCCATAGTTTGCCTGCTATCTCCCAGCCGAAAGTGTTTCTGTTCCTAAAATAAGAAATGTATTTTCTTAATGCAAATCTGATGTCCCTGTTTGGTTTGGAGAGAAGGGTATGACACTTAAGTCTTATTATTCCTTGGCTTTTAAGGACGGGACACTTGTGCGGAGAGTTTGTGGAGAGGCTCTCAATTGATTACAATTAGACGAAGAGCCTGGCAAGCCTGGCTCTGTTCCATTCATTCCAGTAAGTGAATCAGAGGAGGCGTAGATGGACATGGAACACAACAAAGCATTACTATCACTTTCCTTGCCACAATCACACTATTATCTTTCATAATAAAGGATAAGGAGTCGACGTGCAGGCAAGGCGCGTCGGCTGGGAGGAGCTAAACACAGGCATTGTCTTATCTCAAGCACTGAAACTTAATAGGTTATCTCCAAGGTTAGAGACCGCTAGGGCGAATACCATTTAGGCGAAATACGCACAAGGATAAGATCAGATATTACAAATAAGCCGTGACCTGAGTCATTGCATCTAGCGTATGCCAAACTTTGCAAATCATAGAAACCTCAATCCCTCAAACCTTTTTGGATTTGAGCTTTTCGCGTCTCTTGGTTTTATGAACGCAGTTTTGGAAATCATTTTTATCCAAAGTTGACAAAAAGCGTGTATATTTAATTCACAAGGAATTCGGATTTTTGAGAACAGTTTGAAGTCCTTTAGTTAATGTTAGTCTAAGTTGTTATATGCCAAATCGACAGTAGAGAGGGATAAAGCATAAACAATTTTTTTTAAATACCCGCGAACGGTAACAATCATTCATCAATTTACAATTTACATGCCAAATTCCAACATCTATATTTAACCTACAAATGCATTTCAAAGTTCCAATACATTTTTATCCATATCGTACAATTAAGAAATCATTAGCTCAGTATGGTGGATTTAACTGCAACTTAAGTGTGTAAATAGGCAATGCATCCCTACCACCATATAGCCATGCATACCATACATAACTTAGTTGGGCCTTATTAAAAATGTGAATAATAAATAGGTTCAACATGAGTGATTTACTACACAGATTTAAAAGCGATAAGAATCAATGCGTTCTCTATACTTTATATTTAGCTGTGTTTCGCCGGAGTGGGAATTCGTTTTCTTTATCGTCATCCTGGGATTTCCCTTAATGCAGCCATACAATCTCCAACTCTATTACAATAAAAGTTCACGCTAACCCTTCAGAGGATATAGAATAAACTTTCCGTCACGATCCACACGCTCGTGTATCATTAGAATACTAATTATTTAACTACGCTCCGCACAAAAGCAGACAGATAATCGTAAATATCATTGGAAATTGATGGAAAACAATAGATACTACAATAGTTCTACGAAAAAGCTTCCCGCAAAAAAGTTTCCCCACATAAAGTTGTCCTAATAAATTACATTTCAAAAATCTAACCTTACTTCACTATTTTTGTTTTTAGTTCTTTGACATATAGTTGTTGTAACCCAATCAATTTAGTCATTTTTGCTTCTTGTGCCCCATGACCCCAGAGAAACTTCTGCTTGATTCACAAGGTACTTAATGTAAAGCCCCTTGACTTGTCCAAACTAGCCGTCAGCGTACAATCTCTGGAACCCCACGGGGAAAGCCCCTAGCACCTTAGTGTAGTCGAGTGGGAAAATCGACAGGAACAACCACCCTCGTGAAATTGCTAAGCATTGGGATCGAACCCGTGTCACTCAAGTCTCGGCAGGCCTGTACACACATGCTCTACCAACTGAGCTACTGTAGCGTTACTGTTAGAAACCGAATCGAATTACATGATATTAATCTAGTCTAACTGAACGTTACCTGACGACAATTTACATTTTGAGGCCAAAGGAGGAAAATTGAACTTTTCGAGGGAAACTTGTTCGCCTAGGACTTTTACTCCATCTGTACTACATATATATATGTCTAGGATGCAATGTTCAATATAATGTAGAACATTCAAGCGAGTGTCTGTCTGTTCCCTGGAATGTTGAGTGTTTGTGAGAGGAAAGCGAGCGGACAGATATGAGAATGAATGGTATTTTATTGACTGACGAGGGCTGAGAGATGGGACAGTGTGACAACTAAAAGAACATGTGTCGTCTGTCAATTTATTTCAGGGAGCAAGGAGACGGCATTTATTTACGCGGTGACAAGCGCCGGTGTGGTCCACGCCATCACACAAGCCTGCAGTTTCGGAAGTCTCAACGAGTGCTCCTGTGACTTGAGTAAACAGGGACGAACGACACCGGAAGGGTGGAAATGGGGCGGCTGCAGGTAGAGCCAGAATAAACATAACCTACAATTCTCCCTTTATATTCCAATTATAAATATCCGTATTTTGTTACAGTGACAACCTGAAGTTTGGTGTTCAGTTCTCTCGTCGCTTCGTCGATGCTCCGGAGAAAGCTAAGCAGTGGGTTTCCAAAAATGTTCGGAGTCTCATGAACCTTCATAATAATGAAGCAGGGCGACAGGTAAGCATGGAACCACTAGAGTAGTTAAATTAGTAATTATTACTTCCATCTCCGCAAGTGGTTGAGCCACAAATAAAATTTATAAATGGTATTAAGTATTAGCATTTGGTGGAACCGGTCTGGAAAATTGTACGAAATACGAGATATTGTACGAAAATTATAAATATGACGGGGTTGATACTTGAGTAAATGGTTTCAATTTCATTTAATAGAATAATCATGTTGACTTCTACAGTTAATACAACCTGGAACATATGTAAATCACTTTCTGTAAGCGTGGATTTTTTTCCAAGTGGAAAATCTAGGTTCGATTGTTGTATTCCTCGTTTCACGAGAAACTCCAAGACAGGTGCGCCAGTGAAATAAGTTTTTAAGCGAAATATTTTAGCCATTCCCATTATGGCTAGTATATATCTAGTTTGGTGGTTCATAAATGATAAAAATGTTAACGTGAAAGCTGTCACGGTTGATTTTATCGATAAATTCAGCAAACACACTGCCTCGCTAGCTGCCGTTCTGCCTGCCTAATACCAGTAACGATGATAAGAATTTGCTGTGTTGGGGTCCGAATCCTTTCAGATGATCTTAATTATCTCTGCAGGCGATTTCCCATTTGATGAGAATGCAGTGTCGATGTCATGGCGTGTCCGGCTCCTGTGAGCTCAAGACGTGCTGGAAGAATATTCCCAGTTTCAACCAAGTGGGCGACTATTTGAAGAACAAGTACCAGAAGTCCGTTCAAGTGAGTAGCCCAGTTGCTATGCAGTTGATCCAGCCAAAGTGGGTTGAAGCAAGTTTCAATAAATCCCTTTCTTCTGTGCAGGTTGCTCTCAAGTCCCAGAAAAGACTTCGTCGGAAGAGCGGACGACAGTTTTCGGTGAATAAAGGGGAGTTGGTTCATCTGCGGAAGTCTCCCGACTACTGTGAGCACGACCCTGAGAAGGGGATCTTGGGCACGTCAGGTCGACTCTGTAATAAGACGTCGGAAGGCCCGGATCGTTGTAGCGTTCTTTGTTGTGGCCGAGGTTTTAACACAAAAGTAAGCCTTGTATTTAATATTAAGAGCTCAGTTCAGTTCTACTTTGGGAAGCATGATGAATGCCTGAATGCAGTGGTGTGAAGTTGGGTGGAAGTGTTCCGCTTCTTCGACTCCGCCAGCAGGCCGCCTATTCTTCTCCACTACGCCTCCGTGTGTGGCACAACTCCCATTAAATGTCCCCACTACACACGTGCACAGATCATGTCGCACTTACTCCATAAGCCCTTGTCAAGGAAAAACCAGCCTGGCAGATATGAAGCAAATTAAATCTCAATCACAGCTGGAGAAAGGGTTGTATTTAGGGTGAAAGTACTTTCAGAAGTCGCGTAGATGGATGTTCCTATTAGTTATTTTTTAGTAAGAAATAAGGTACACGTGGTAAACACCCATGGTAAACACCAATTGATAATTCTGTGTATTAGGTTTTAGTGAAAAGTATTTACAACAATAATTCTACTAGTGACGTGCACAGAATGTTGCAAAAAAACTGTGGGAGTTTTCAATGGGTGTTTACCATGGTATTTAATAACTTTCTCCATGAACGTTTACCCGGGTTTCGTTCCTTAGTTCAACCGTATTTTTTGCGCATAAATTACAAGTACCTACTTGCATCACACATTTGTTTGAAGTTATTATTGTCAATAATGGAGACGTATAAGCTCTGCTGGCAAGAGTCCTGGGGTGGAATGCCGTAAATCCTCTTCGGCCGTCTTACACTCTTCATAGTCGCAGTTAAAGTTTTAAAAATAGGCTTAATGGGAATCCATTATTCTCGGAGGAGTGCGAGACTCAACATTTACGAAATACCATTCCAATTCCAATTCTCAATGTATTGATTTATAGCACACGGTTCAATAGGTTCTCATTTGTATCAACAGGTTGTCAAACGAATAGCCCAATGCTCCTGTCGGTTTATCTGGTAAGTTCCTCCGTCTTTGAGTTATGAACAGAGGCGGATCGGGCTAGGTATATAATTTTTGGCGAACAACACTGACGCATTTTGATTCTAAGAATTCTATTTGAATTTTACAATTTTATCAGTTTTTTTTTTCTTTTCGTGTTTCCTATGTGTTACGTTACTCGTTAGAAACTTGACTCGTTGAAATTATAGTGCCTATAACGAGACTAACGACAACTCTATATCAATGTATGAGTCTGGTTTAGAAGCTATTGCTAAACAACCTTAAACTTTAAGGTGAAACTAAGGGTCTGCCGGGGTTATTGAAGCTGGAATGGATTATTGCAGTTTAATATGTCACCAAGTGAAGTAACGGTCTTAATAATTCTGCAGTGTATGAAATTCGGTCAACAATTGACTCAAGTTGCTTTCCAATGTACGATGCTTTGCACTTTCTTTATGGGTTGCTAGAGAACTATGTTTTTTGTTCTATTTCGGATTCTTAAATACTTTAGATATTTTTTGGAAAAAATATTTGTCAAACTCCATATTTCGAAATGTAAAGCAGTCCATTGCATAATCTCTTAATCCCGAATAACCGGCCCTCTTCCTAAGATGCGGGAGAAAGTGGGCTAACTATGTACTAATCCTTTGTTGTATGAACTGACTTTAGGTGCTGTTACGTGCAGTGCAAACCATGCATTACCCGAACTGACATCCACACCTGCAAGTGAGGAGTGGGAAGTCCGGTGGCCGCCCGCGTCGCACGTTCTCCGAAATGGATTTACTACTTATTAGTCAATTACTCCTTCTGCCCCGCCAGGCTCCTCGTCTCCTCGTGTGTACGTACGTAGACTCGTACATGCATTCTCCACTCGTCTTGTGTTCAAGCCCTGTACAATAGTTGGAGCAGCATTGGACACGCAGCAGACCACCCCCGCCTCTCCGCATCATCACTCACTCATTGCCCAACACTCCAATGACAATTATTATTACCTCTGCGTCCTAAATGGTTGTGCGTAGTTTAGCTGATCTTGAGTGCATGCCTACGATTCCCACTTTCCTTCCCACCGCCGCACCTTCGTATTTCAGTATTCTCAGCCCTCAGCCAACAACTTCCATCCAACACACTTCCTTTCTTTCACTAGTACGTATTAGGATGAAAATCACGTTCTCACTTTTGTAATCCAGCCAAAACTCCTTTCGTATAACAAGATACAGCTCTCAACTCTAATTTTGCAATAATCATTCTCATGAGTCGCCTCTCTGTAATAAAAATTGATTTTCAGCACTTGAACGACTATTACAACTTACAACCTCCTCAGCTGCATGCATACAAATCACGCATACCCTTCACCCTCTCCCGCTTCCACGACAGAGGGATCCTACAAAAGCTTCCCTCACAAATTCTATCCAAACAAGTTCTCCCAAAGAGTTTGCACAAAGAGCTTCTTTTTACACTTTGACATCATACTGTGGTCAGACTAGGTTAGATATCGTGTCATTGGATCGAATAGTGAAGTTAGGTTACGTTTGCCTAAAGTATCTGAATCGGAAAAATTTATTTAAAAAACCTTTTAGCATGAAACTTATTGTAGAACCGAAAATTGTAATTGTAGATATGATAGGGAAGAGTAAAATCTAGTAAAGTTGGGTTGGGTTTGCCTAAAGTATAAACTTATATTGGAAGGAGAACTTTTCCGAGGGAACGTTTTCGCAGAACCCGTCGTCGTCGGACCCCAGCTCAATGGGATGGAAGGAAGCCGCTGGTAATGAGAGCCTAAATTAAGTTTTCTCACAACTTTCGTTTTATTTTTTATTGAATTTTTATTATATTCCAATAATTACCAATTAAGAGTTTAGTAGTAGGAGGCAGCGTTGGGCAAGTAACTAGTTGTTTGGCAGTGCTGGTTGGGAGTAGAGTGGAAATTGTGTTTTGGATTTGAGCGTCTTTCCTAATTGACTTCTGAATAACTTATCATCTCCATGAAATACCCAATGGCGTCTAAGTTAGTAATTACCCGTACTTCTACGTATTGTTTATATACAAGTATGAATTGTAATTGTTGGAGCATCTGAGCTAGTGAGCAGTTCCCACTGCTCCCACTTTTCTACACAACTAAATAGACGTAATAATAAATATCGTAGAACACCTGAGTCTTCCTAATTGACTAAGTATTTGGAGTAATTGATACGAGTACAAAAAAAAGTGGGAAGAAGATGGGGCTAAGACGTGAAGCACACGGGGCCGATCTCAATCCAGAAGGACTGGCCTGGGTCTCCAATGTCTTTCAGAGAAATGTCACGGACTGGGAGTCGTTGTGACGTGTCCGTGCTGTACTGTATCAGGGTTTTGGACCATTCCGGCCGTTTGTTCTGTGAAAAGAGAGAACATGGTTCGGTTCAGATTTTCTGATTAATTAAATTAGTGTCTTACTCGGCATTCGTCTTCAAGCACATTGTAGCGTGTCCTTCGAGTTCCTCTGGCAGTCAGCTCCAGGTCATTCCAACCCAACAACTTCACTGCGTTCTTATAGTTCCGCTTTCCAGCATCGTAGTGAGGAGCCGAATTTAAGCAGTGATATGTAACATTTTGGACGGCATGGGATGACAACAAGTGCAAAAAGTTCATTTGATTCACGTCGGTTTTGTAGGAAAACTGAACAAAAAGTAATAAAATATTATACTTCCAATTGAAACCAGCAGCGGACGGATGTACAGAGCTGCTCACAACCAGTTCGCCAGCACGGGATTCAAAATTAGGTGAATTTCCGAACGCCAGATGTGACATTCACTTTAGATCCCTGATGTAGGAAGTTAAATGCCGAGTGTGTTGGCCTTGGGAAGTTGAATCTATTACAAGCCATGTGTGTTTTTGTGATTTTTGATTTAAATCTGGCTAGTTTGTGAAAACTTTAAACGATCAACACATTACACATTCCAATTCCCACATTTCGGCAAACTAAAGTGAATGTCATGAACATGACATGACATTTGGAGATGTTTAAACGAACAACAAATCCACTGGCCTCCATACTCTGAGCACCACTGCATATGTATTTTCAAAGAAGAATATCAAACCTGAAATCCGCCGTCGAGGTCAGATAGCCAGTGTTCCCCTGGTACTGTGATGATTGGGCTCAGTTTCGGAGTTTTCTCCGGTTTGGCATACACACAGGTCGCCTTGGTTATCATATTACAGTATACTTGAATAGCATCACGACCATCGCCCCCGTTGGGATCAATCCAGTACTCACCTGCACATTTAATACTATTACATTATTATCTGCAGCTACTTCTACGCTCTATGAAGAAGTGACTGATGCCTTACCAGAGGAGAATTCGGGATGAGCCAGAGATAGATCACTACACGTCTTTGCAGGAGACTTCTTGTCTCCAATTGGCTTTTGGAATTTCTCAAACGTAGTTTTTAATTGCTCATATGCAGTTAAGACTAGTTTCCGACGTTCCTCATCGTTAATTTCCTTTCCTAATATTGTATATGGCTCGTCATTGGCGGCGCTATCCGGGCCCTGCATTAGAAATACGCAAGCTTTGTTCCTAGTGTTCATAGTAATCGAATTTACGGCTCTACGAAAAAGTTCCATGCGATAACTGATTGCAACCTCAAGTTACTATTGTAGGTCAAATGGTAAAATTTTGACAGGGAACTTTTTCACCGTTCTACTAAAGAAGGCTTAAAGAATACCTTCATTTGAGATGACTGGCCAAGTAGTGCTGCCAGTGCGGCTGCGTCGTAGCCCAACGACTCTCCAGGTGGACCTGGTGGTCCAGGAGGACTATTACAAGAAAAGTTAGTTACGCAGTGCCCGCCGTTAGAAATTAAAATGAATATTGGAGACATACCCAGCCGGGCCTCCTAATCCCATTTTACCAACGTCTCCCGACGGACCTCGTGGTCCAGCAGGACCAGGATTACCAGGACCTCCAGCAGCGCCATCACGTCCAGGCGGACCTTAATTATAAAATAACATTCAGTTAGGAGTCCACAATCAAACAGCTGTATAGTAAGTCGGCAATTAACCTTTCATTCCAACGTCTCCCGGTTTTCCAGGTGGTCCAGCCGGTCCAAGCATACCTCTCTCTCCACTTACACCCTAGTGTAATTATTTAAGCTGAAAATTCTGGAATACGATAGCTCCAAGCAACTATTACTTAGATGCTACTGCAAATATTACGAATGTATAGTTACCTGTGCACCAGGTAAACCTTGCAGGCCATTCAATCCTCGATGCCCCTTTCCTCCCTTTGGACCTGGATCTCCCTTTCCGCCACTTTCTCCTTGTGGTCCAGGAGCACCCGCTTTTCCACGTTGGCCCTAATTTTAAAGTGAATATAAGATTTTAGCTAGACATTTCGAATCTTCTAATTACATAGAGCAAAGTTGTAGTAGTGGTACAAACGAACCGGAGGACCCTCCACGCCTTGAGGACCAGTCTCTCCCCTGGGTCCCCTTTCACCGGTTCCTCCTGCTGGACCTGGAGCTCCGGGTGAACCCTGTAACAGTTATGCACTTGTTACGTTGGTATACTACCATGTATCTACAGATGAATCTGTCGTATTTATTACGTTAAGTCCTTGTGGTCCTGGCAATCCCATCATTCCCGCAGGACCACTTGGACCCTTGTCTCCAGGTCTTCCGCCGATTCCAGGTGGTCCAATCTTTCCGGGAGACCCTTCAGGACCCGGCTCTCCAGACGCTCCTGGAGCTCCACCTTGACCCATCATTCCAGGCTCTCCTCGTTGTCCTTCGCCACCCGGCTTTCCTTGCGGACCTGGCTCACCACCAGACCCACGAGGACCACGAGCTCCAGGTGGTCCAGTTGGCCCAGGTAATCCAGGCAATCCTCGATCTCCGCCAGCACCTTGTGGTCCTGAAATGAGAGATCTTTGTTCAGTAATAGCTCGAGCTTGGAGATGGTATGATATAGTAGCCTACCTGGTTTTCCGATTGCTCCAGGTGGTCCTCCAGCTCCACCCTCTCCCTTTGTCCCTTCAGGTCCTGGCAATCCAGGCTGACCAACCGGGCCAGGATGTCCAGGTCTTCCCATATCTCCGCCACTGCCTTTCGTACCCGGCATGCCCATAGCTCCTTGAGCTCCAGGAGAACCACCCATACCCTATTTTATTACACAGGGGTAAAACCAGCGGAAATGAGTGAGATGAGAATGAGTTTGTACCGGCGGTCCAGGATTTCCAGGTCTTCCGGGTGGTCCCATCGGTCCCCCTTCTCCTCTTCCTCCAGGCTCTCCGCGTGCACCCTTTCCGCCACTGAGACCAGGCAATCCTCCCATTCCTTGCTCACCAGGTTTACCAACGGATCCAGGTCCGCCTTGTTCGCCCTTTGGCCCAGGCAATCCTCGGTCACCCTTGCCACCAGGAGCTCCGCCAGAACCCTGAGGACCAGGAAACCCTTGCAGACCTGGTGGACCACCCTGTCCTCTTTCACCAGGAGCTCCACCGCTACCAGGCTCACCTACCAAATTATTCCATTAGTACATAATAACTAAAAACACATGTTCCTGTCCACGGAAGAAGCCTTGACAATCAATTTTTCTTCAACATGTTATGCTTTATTTATTAAAAATTCCGGACTAATCGGCATCGCTAAATAAAGTTTAAACGCCGATTAAACAAGTAGCAAGTAGCCCAAGGTTTCATATAAACAGAATACTAAATACCTGGAGGTCCAGCGGCTCCTGGATCTCCTCGATCAGCAGGTTCACCCGGCGGTCCGACTGGTCCGATAGGCCCTGATGGACCAGGATCTCCACCTCTTCCTGGCGGTCCCAGCGGTCCGGCAAGTCCAGGCAATCCCCGTTCTCCCTTTTCACCGTTAAGTCCTGGCGTTCCACGACCACCCGGCAATCCAAGAAGTCCTGGTGGACCTGCATGTCCTTTGTCCCCCTTTGGTCCATTGGGTCCCTACGAGATTTCATTTAAACTCATGTAAGTGTTACATTTGGTAAACTGTTGGTTGTCACCGTGTGTGCGTATTAATAAAGTATTTAAATGAATTTAGCTTACAATCGGTCCATCGGGTCCCATCATTCCTGGTTCACCTCTTCCACCTGGGGCACCACTCGGTCCACCAGGTCCTCTTTCTCCAGGAAATCCACGCTCCCCTCGCCCTCCTGTTCCACCTGGCGGTCCTGGAGGTCCCTGCAATCCACCCTCCCCATCTTTACCAGGCAGTCCTCCGTTTCCTTGTGTTCCAGGCAAGCCTTGGAATCCTCTAGGGCCGGGTGGACCTGTCAAATTACAAGGTAGTTTGGAGGTTGCAAAAATTGCTCCGAGGTTTGACCCAAGATTCTTCCAATGCCAAAATGTTTGTATTGAAAATATATCAGGAGTAATATTCGTTCCTTAGAAATTCAGGGATTCTTAGATTCAGTATTAGTTTAACCTGGTGGTCCTCTCGCTCCGTCTGGTCCTGATCCTCCTGGCAATCCTTGCATTCCCATTCCACCATCCTTTCCGGGATCTCCTCGCGGTCCGGGTGGTCCCATGTTTCCTGGCTCACCGTCTTTGCCGCCTTCTCCCTATGAGTATTTAGAAGTGCGTAATTACCAATAAGAGGCATAATATGCACTTGCACAGTGCAGCTTGAGAGCAAGAGGAGTTTGATTAAGCCATAATTGTTCGCTGAGTATGAACTTACAGCTAGACCTTTGTCTCCTGGTGGACCTATTGGACCAGGTAAACCGTTCGGACCTTGTCCACCCTGATCACCAGGCTTTCCATCTGCTCCAGGGATACCTCTCTCTCCAGGTGACCCACTCTTCCCTGGAAGTCCCGGTCTACCAGCTGGGCCTCGCAATCCCTAGTTTATTTATACAAGCAGTTGTAATAACCGATTATCATTGAATCCATCATGTGGCTCACTTGATTGCGAAGGTATACCTGTAATCCTCCCGGTCCAGGTCTTCCACCTTCTCCTTGAGTTCCTTTAGTCCCGGGTGGACCCGACGGTCCTCGATCTCCGCCCTGACCCTTGGGCCCTGGCGCGCCATCCTGACCAGGCAATCCCCGTCCACCCGCAGGACCTCGCTCTCCAGGAGGTCCAAGGGCACCTCCGGGACCTTATGGGACGTGAAGTGACACAATTATATAGATTCAAATATAATAAGGATAGCGTCCTGCTTCATTTTGAATTGGCATATTTAATTAACTTTCCCAGTCCTTAACTCGATGATTACTGAAGTTCAGAGCTTGAAAACATTGTATATACCATTGTATATATATATTGGCAATACAAACTTCAGATGCGTGCAATAAAGAAATGAAGAAACTAACGGAAGTTGAAAATGAAATTAAAGTGTACAACTTATGGCTTGCATGCCGAGCGAATTCGATTTGCAATTCGCACTACTTCAATCCAATAATCATGCTAATCTTCGAACACAAACTGCAACACTTACCCCTTGGACCTGGCTTTCCTCGTTTACCAGGAGCTCCACCTGCTCCAGGCAACCCGCGCGCACCAGGAGAACCGCCCTCGCCTTTGGGTCCCAAGTCTCCCTTCATTCCTGGCTCACCGGGAGTTCCCTACACAAATAACTACTTTGAATGGTTGCAAATACTGGAATACTAGAAGCAGTTGTAGTCGTTGAGCCAACATACTGGATTTCCCTTGGCCCCACCAGGTCCAGGGCTTCCGCCAAGTCCAGGCGGACCTCTTGAGCCGGGGAATCCTTGTCCACCGGGAGGACCTGATGAACCAGGCGAGCCCTTCTCACCAGGTGATCCATCCTTTCCAGGGGGCCCGGGTGGACCTCCATCTCTGCAATTCAATCAAGTCCGTTCAATATATGGGCTAAGTTTAATGAATTCCTAATATTCATATCGAAGCTGTTATTTACCCGGGCGATCCGGGTTTCCCTCCTTCTCCTGTAAAAACCATACAAAGAAGCTTAGAACAAATATGCAAAACACTAGCAAGTATTCTTAAATATATAAATCTGACCTCGAGGTCCTTGGAGTCCTTGAGATCCTTTTGCTCCAGGTCCGCCTGAGTCGCCCTTTCCTCCTGGCGAACCTGGGAAACCAGGAGGTCCATTTTTTCCAATGGCTCCCTATCAAATTCATCAAATTGAAGGTTTACCGTTACTTCAAAACAGGGATAACACTTGGATGTGAAGGTTTTACCGGCAAACCAGGAGGCCCCGCAATACCGTCAATCCCTCTCAATCCCGGTGGTCCTGGAGGCCCTTCTCTGCCCCGCTCACCTCTTGGTCCAGCAGGTCCCTTATTTTCAGAATACAACGTAGGAAATCCGAAATTCCAAAACGTTCATTGTGTAAAAAAGCCTTAACTTACCATTGGTCCTTGAGGTCCAGCAGCTCCAGGCAAGCCTCCCATACCCTTATCACCCCCAGCTCCTTGCTCTCCCTTCCCACCGTCTAAACCTGGGAAACCTCGATGACCCTTGGTGCCCGGAAGGCCTGGCATACCTGAATTATATTATGCAGAAAAATTAGGAAAATACGCCTATTTCTGGCTTGATCTCGTTCTACAGTACAGTATCTTACCAGGTAAACCGCGAGGGCCTGGGCCCCCTGCAGCTCCGGGTGCTCCAACCGCTCCATCATCTCCAGCATCTCCCTATCAAAAATAGAATATATATGAAATTACCTTAAGTAATGCACGTTTTTGTACAACATATGATTCACCAACATCTTTTCCAGGAGCTCCCACTAAACCACGAGGTCCGGCTGTTCCTGGCGGACCTTGCGGTCCAGGATCGCCCGGTTCTCCTCGAGTTCCTTGGAAACCTTGTGGCCCAGGCGGACCAGGAGGTCCTTTATCCAAAACACAAAAGTTTTTAGTAACAAACGTTTCAACACTATAAGTTCAATACGACAAAGTTGACCAATATGCACCTGCCGATCCTCTCGGTCCAGTTGGACCAGTTGGAGCTTGAAGAAATTGAAATGGATCCGGTTGGGGTCCCTTATCACCTCCTTGTGAAGCCGATAATTGTGTCACGAATGGAGATATCTAATTTCAAACAATGAATATGTACATCTGCATCTTCCATTCGCCAACTTCTTTTAAATGAGATTATAATTACATCTGGGGTTGGTCCTGGGGGTCCTGGTGAGCCTGGAATTCCAGGATTTCCACCTGATCCTGGTATTCCCGGGTCTCCCTTCGGCCCTTGAACTCCTTCGGTTCCAGTATCACCCTATCCAAGAGAATGGAAATAGTTAGTGAGGAACAATTATAGAAAGCGTGCAAGTACAGTAGAATTTAAATATCAGAAAATTAAATAGACAACCCTAGGACCAGGTGGAGCTGTTGTGGGTGGATTTCCTCTTCCTCCATCACCGCCAGTCTAATTTAAAATGTTAATTATAAACTATAATCCATGAGTAACAATGTTGATTGTAAACCAGTCGATTTGCTAAGGCATAAAAACTACTTACACCGCTGCCACTTGAAGCTCCATTCGAATCTTCGTCTGCGTTAAGAAACGTAATTCATTAATCCTCACCATTGAACAAGATGGACTTTTAGGGTTGGTTGGAAATCCTTCTTACCTGCACAAATAGGGCAGCATTGCCCGAGTGGAATATATTGCTGAGTACCGCATTCAATTTCAGGGCACTCCACCTCATCACAATTTGAGCCCGGACAACCTTCCTTATTGCATTCGACTGTTCCGCGGATACAGCGGCAGACGGCGCAAGTATCCGGCTTCCAATCTTCTCCATCTTGGTACACCCTTCCTTCGTGCTCACAACTTCGTGTGTTCACACCAGGTTCTGTTCACCAAAATTATAATCTTTAACATTAAGCTTAAAATTTGTGGTAATCTTTTCAGTGAATTGAATTTCTAATAGTATAGTAAAGTTAGGTCTGCATACCGGAAGTATTTTATTAAAATGAACTTTTTAAGTCAACTTTTTCGTACGGAACTTTTACTTAGAGCGTTTTATCACAACGATTCTGTTGAGCACTAGGTCTAAATTTTCAATATCTCGCTGCACACACCTATAGTAGTTATTGGAAGGCAAGTTAAAATAATTATAGCTTAGAATTTAATAAATACATGATCCAGTGCTAAACTTTATAACACTAACTCTCTTCTCCACCGGTTCACGTTATGTAATTGTGTAGAGAAAACGAGCTAAAAATATGCACATTCGCACATGCTTAGTGCCTATCAACCTGGTGTGCAACACTACACGATATTACTGTACACAGTTTTGATATAAGCATTCCTATAGTGTTATCGGTGTCAAATCTTGCTTGTCAAGATGCAGGACTGACAGAATCCAACTGAGAACTCATTCAATGGATTTTGAATCTTTGAAAATGTCGGGATAAAGATTTCCAACAAAATGAGAGTAATGAAACGAATAGAGTACCTACTATTCACGTTACAAGTTACAATTATACAGAAACAGAAAAGACAAAGACCGATGCCATCAGAATAAAACATTATCGTTGTATCAAGTAGTGCTGGGGGACGACGAGTCCCGCGAAAAAGTTCTCTTGTAAAGTTTCATTGGAAAACGTTCCCTGGAAACAAATTCTCTCCAAAAAGTTCCCTTGATTCCCCCTAATAAGAGATTCCCTCGACAAAGTTTCCTCGATAAGACTCCATCGAAATGTTCAGAAAATTCCCGATATACCTAGTAGACATAACACATATACTGTTATTTAGACAATTAAAAGAATTAATCGAAACGCAAAGCTTGAAAATTAATAAAAACTATCAACTTTAGCTGGAGATTGATTGTGCGTCAATTGTTGTGAAAATTAGAAATGGAATACAACGAGAACCTCTTCGTGAAGATTCTATTGGCGGCGCCTGAGTAGTGGGTCGAGTGGCCCGACCACCGGCTCCTCCTCCAGCCGCAGCTCCGCTTGATGGGGTTGCGGGCTTATCTGCAAACAATTGGAAACATAATTTGTATTTGACATCAACTTGATTTAAGCCTAAATAAATCATAGTCATCATAATTGCTTCCAAGTGTGTATTTCAGAGACATTTAGACTAGAAAGTCTCGAGCTTATTTCCACAAATAACACTTTCAAGCTAATGCAACTGACTTGAGCCGAGCAGAATGAATGATGAAACGGCTCTATATCGAAAGTAAAAGTGAAATATACAGAGTGCCTGCAACTTATGAATTGATTGATAGCCGTATAGCTTATTAGAAAAGTGTACATGTAACGAGGAAACCAGCGGTTGTGTTTGGGTTGGTACACATGCATTGCTCCTTTAGTTCATTCACTGGAGAGAGTCGAGAAGCATGCTTGTGAGATATTGGAAGAGTGTTATTATTATAGGAAGTAAAAGTATATCATCATCGCCTTGTCATCCCCATTGACCCCTTGACTCCAACATGCCTGGCAAACAGGGTTGGATACTGAGAGTGGCAGGCAGGTCGTCAGGGCTTATCTCCATGGAAGCTCTGGAGGAGAGAGATGGGTGCAGCAGAGGTCAACGAACTCTGGAGACCAGAAGACGTCGACCTGACCGAACCAAATATCAATAACGCTACCAATTCCACCAACCTCAAACAACTCCAGCCAGCCGGCCAAATCCAAATTCAAACGTTTATTCAGCTCAATGCTAAGTATTTTACATTCCGCAAAGCGCTGAACTTAGAATTGGATCCTGCGTCAATTGACCGAATTTCCTATATACACTACTGTATAATTATTGAGACGGTTAATATACTTGTTAAAGGTTAGAAAGAATCATGTTGAAGTGTAAAGTAAACCATTCCTGCTTCAGTTTCTATGGCAGACGCTATGTTTCACATGCAAGCTTAGGGTTGTTTGTCCAACTTAAAAATTCGTATATTCAGTTGTGAAGATTTGTTGAAGGCGCGCATAAGGCTATGTCCATTCCGCTTGTTTCATTTTTGTTATTTTGACTTGGAGCAAAAAAATCCTATTCAAACAAAACACAAAAAAAACTCTATGCTAAAAGCACACCGAGCTGAAGAAAAACTTCACCAGTCTAAAATACAAGCGTTAAAGTCGACTGGTCAACCCTATGCATAGCTTGAAGGTGGCTGACAAGGCATCTTGACTGCACGGCACAGTCCTGCTGCTTTTCTTTCAAAAAGAAAGCCAGTACCAGTAGGGATGTAGTCGAATCGAAGAGTTTTACTGTGTGATATGGAGCTATTCTCTGTCTACAATAATTGAAATGCTATTCCCGAACTTACTCTCGTCGTCCTCGTCGACAGTGTACTCCTCGTAGTCGTAGCCATTGTACTCGTACTCGGCACCCGCACCCCCACCCCCGCCCCCATTAGCCCCACCGCTAGAAGCACCGTTGTTCCTCCGCCCCGCCCCGCCACCCCCCCGCTCCGCCTGAGCCCCCACAGATGAGATCGAGAGTGAGATGACGACCAGAAGCACAAGGAGGGGAAAGTTGGAGTCTCTGGACTGTCCCATTGCACAAAGTACTCAGGCCCCAACGTGGCACTTCAATTAGGCACAACAAAGTATTTAGGAGACCTTCTTCCTCATTGTGTGAGGCCTACTGCAGTCTTGAGACTGGGCTGGACTCAGGTACGCTACACGTGCCGCTCAAACTTCCTATTTCAACCCCAAACTATTTTTTGTCCACTTCCAGAAATACCCGCACATGCAAAATCATCCAAGTTCAAACGCCCTAGTCTTTCAAAAAAATAGTTTCAGCTGAGCTTTCTTGGAACGCTTGTTTTTTTGCTTGCTTGTTGCACTCTTCCTAGCTTCCCATGTCTGCCCAACCTCTAGTCGGCACTGGAAAATGTGGTTCTGGTGACAGGGATGCGGCCTAATGGAATCCGCAAATCAAACCACCACCAAGGAGACTCACCACTTGACTGCCTTGTCCTCAATGAAAAGGTTAAATAAGTCGTGGAACTGAAAAGCACCATTCCTACTCGCTGCATAGTCCCTGGCTGCTAGGCGGCTGGAACTATGGATCCTGCCTATAGTTAGGCTACTAGCAGACTTATCAAATCATCCATATTTTAGAAAAAAATGCTTAAGTTATGCTCCACATTCTCTTCCTATTTGTCTGCTCTGTTCCTGATTTCAAGTATTTGGGAGTATGTACTGGGAGCAGCTCAGGGATCAGAGGCATAAGACGTGAAATGAGGAAGGAGACGCCAAACAAGATGTGCCAAAACAAAGCATACTCGGATCAAGTCTGAATGGATGTACATATGCATGTACACAAGACATAGTTTGTAAGTGAAGCTTCTGAGTTGAGTTTGGCTGGATCTGTTCTTCAATTTCTAATAAAACTCAAAATAATTAGTTATCAATATTTCTCTAAAGTTCTGTAAATGTACTTGACACCAATTCTGGGCCTCATTCATTCCCAACTCATTCAGAATATGGCTCAGCTCAGATTATTCAATAAATATCTCGGTTTTTTCTAAGTACTCGCCAAGTAGTCGTAAGTGCTGTAGATGCTGCTGTGCTTAGAAAGAAATAGGACGGTCTAAAGTTTTCTGATTGCGCCTTGACATATCTGCACAATAAAATAAGCGGATTATCAATTTAATTGATTGTATTCAGGGTTGAATCCTTGAAACAAGAGTCTGGAATATTTCATTTTAATCAGCCAAAAGGCAGAGCTGCTCAGAGTGAGCTGGTCAGGCATTATTGTTACTAATGTGACGAGTGACAACGAATTACGTAGGTGGGGAATTGCGAACCTTACCTGCCATATTGTTAGCTTGCGACATCTTAAACTCATACCAATAATTGACAAGTTATTTGTGAGTAAAAGCGCCGTTCTCATAAAGTTTTCTCCGTAACTGTTAAGAAAACTTTGAAATGCCGTTGATAAACCTTACCTAATTTAACAATAATTCGATTTCCATCCAACAACTGGATATCTAACCAAGTCAAACATTACTGAACGGAACCTGACCATTATTCAAAGTTTTTTGTTTTAAAGTTTGAGGTCAAAGGGTAACAAGAAAACTTTCCTAGAAGCTGTTTAGCATGAAACTTTTTTCGCAGCCTTTGGTGTAATGTAAACGGCTAACTCTCTACCGAGTTAGAGATCCCTGGAATTAATGCAGAAAAAAACGGCGAAAGAAAAGATTGTAAAATTAAAATTAAAAGTTTGAGAATTCAAACCATCAAAAGCAGGCAGTGACGGAAGTTAATCATTAGAACAGTAACAGAAAATGATGAATGTATGCACATGAACGTAGACAAGCAACATGTAAATGGAATACCAAACTTCCACATTTACTTTTACTTGTGTTGCGATAAGGTTCGAACGTAAGGCGTCGGTTCAACATTAGGTTTTTTAGCAGCTTTTACTGAACGTTCTTCCCTACTTCACCAAAGATGAGCTTCCTGGAGTAATCACGGATCAGTGGCAGATCAGAGCATTTCAATTCTCATTCCTCACACATCCTCAGACTTTTCCTTCTGCTGATCCAAATAGCAGGCGCCTCTTCAACTCGAGTCGAGAATCGAAAAAAAAACAAATAGAATTTCCAATTTTGTGTATGCCTATATGTTAAGATTAAGATTACCCATCATGTCCTATCTATGTATGTATAGTTTACATGCCTTTAGCGGTAGCAACCATCCGAAATAGTCTTTTTACCAGTTGAACGTTGAATCACTGTCTGATCTGTGATCAGTTTCCCCTGAAATATTGCAATGCAATCTTTGTCTATGTAATTTTAATTGTAAGAAATCAAAAGCATACGGTTATTTATAATATGTACATATAAACTGTTTTAAGAACCAAGGCTCTAGACAATAGGAAAGTGCCGAATCACGAATCAGTGCATTGCTTAGCACTGAATCTGAGTCTGCAAGGTGCATGGAGCATGGTTAACTATGTATTAAGCCCGCAACTTTACTTGATATAGACAAACATGTTTAAATTCAATAATTAGTTCCTGTTTCAGTTGGCGTGGCAGACACTAATTACTTTGAAAAAGCTTTTTCGTGGAAGTTTTGACAATCCAGGAAGATTTTTTGGTGTGGATAACAGGAATACAATACAAAGGTTGTTGTTGTGAACCAGCGCAGCGTCCGACGGCATAACTGTGTTTGTGTTTCGTATTCATCCAATTACACTACATGTACTATTATTAAGAGTTGACTAACTTGTGATTGAACCGGCATCTTATTTTAAGGTCAGAAGATCTAATAAAAATGCAAAACTGTATTGGACCATTTGTGTAAAAAAAAAAAGAAAGGTGAGAGGGCGTATGTATTTTTTTAGTAGTCTATCATTTAAATTGGTCATTGTCATTATTGTGATTTGTACGCACAGTAGTACACACATCCTTTAATCAAAACGATTCAATGGACGAATTTTTCAAATATTATACTAAAGCTAGTACAGTAGTGGCTGGATGGATCTATGCTATGTAGGTTAAGCTGGTGTTGGGGTACAGTGAGTAAAGTCTCGTGCAGGGCGGCGCCTATACTCGAGCATGAAAATCTGAGACTGCAGCAGCGGAAGGGCACGAAATTGCTGTCAGCTGTTCTGCTTTCTGATAAACTAATTAATTTCGGGTTTTATTGGAGTTGGACATTGCAAAAAATTGGAGTGACACATGAGCAAAAACTAGGTCGGAGGTGGAAGAACAGGTTATTGTTATTACACATTATTGATCCCTCTCAGCCTCATCCACTCATATATTCCATCTAATCTATTTAATTATCTGTCGTTTGTTGTGCACCTGTATCCACCCACATCTGACCTTGTTTGTCTGTTGGCTCAGTAGTGGCTGTACCGAAGCAGAGCTCATCTTCCAGATTCCAGTAACTTGATAGTGAAGTCCGGGTCCGGGTCTTCCAGCTCCAGCAGCCTGAATCTCCATCTATTGTCTGCTAAACAGGGATTTTAGGTAAGAGAAACTTTATTCGTACTTGTATTTCGTATTTAAGTGATATTTGGACATTTGATGCTTATTAACTATTTCATAAATTTCTCAGTGTGTGCATTGTGCATGCATGTAGTATATTCTCGAGCCACCTTTAATAAATCCAGGAAATTGAAACCCTAATCTTCAACTTAAAGCATCTCCGGTAAACGCCCAGTCAGCATCAGCCATCAGCCGTGTAGAAGTAGTAGAACTTGAATATATGTATAATTTATAATGTATTGATACAACTAAGGAACAAGTTCACATACTTAGTACGAGTACCACTAACCAAAGGCGCCGTAGTTCTGATTTTGTATTGGATATGCGTTGTATTGTATTGCACAGTATATACATTATATGGGCCCGTGGCCCGCTACTCACTGATCATCCTTCTATAATTTAAAACAATCTACTCTACTTAGTATTGTTCCTATTGGTTGTCCCATTGGATATCGAACGCCTAACACGTGAATTTGTTTAATTATAGTACTCTAGCTTGGAAAATCAAGAATCGGAATTAATGAGTAAGGATTCTTAAAGTGGTTCAAGAAGTAATATCCGTCCAGACTTCACTTCGTAAAATCCGTGTCCAGCTCAAACACTCAACATTAAACCATTTCTTAATTTCTTAGCAACTTTAAAACACTCATCAGCCGAAAGATGTCTCGCGTCCTGATTTTGGCCGTGTTTCTGAGTTTCATTTTACTGGCTGGAGCAGAGACGCGGGTAAGTTTTAGTTCTACTGATATTATTGAGCGTGTTACGTTAGGTAGATTCTCATTGTTATTAAGGAGTGATAATGGTAACGTAGTTGGTCGCTGTGTTGCATATTGCATATTTCGCAATTATGCTTCTGTACCTACTGGCTTATTGTGTATCTTTATTTTAAATAATTTTCATTTTGCTTGCGACATCGTGACAACAAAATGAAAACTGAGGCCTTGTTTGGAAATGTTGTCAGATCTCGACTACTTCATTATTAGAGTTCAGAGTGGTTATAAATAACGAAAACTAAATAGAATAAATTTAATGTTTAAATTGTAAGTGGAATAGCAGGCATCAAAATGAAAGTATATTCTATGTATTATCATATCGTTGATTAGTTGTTGATTTTGGTTTTGAAATTATCAGCTCCCTTGACTTCAGGTTCTTACTTGGAATAGCGTGTATCCTTGGTCCAAAGTTAGAAGTTAGTTTGAAGCAGATGAAAGCTCTACGTATGCACTGGGTCTGGGATATAGTGCCAAATGCCAAATCCTGCCCAATATTCAAAAGATTTCACTCAAAATTGTATTTAAAATGTCAAAATTATTTTACAATGTTCAAAAAATCATGACAATGAGCGGGTCAAGGTTTAATATTTCGGGTTAGCGCACAAAATTATCAATTCGGGCGCATGCACTTGGGAACTTTTGTTTGAATTGAAATGCAGTTGTTGAATGTACGCAAGAATGAGTACGTTGTCGTGGCATAGTAATATTGACAGTTTGATTTGTGATTCTTATTTTTAGGCATCCAAGACTAACTATGTCCGTAGTTTGCTAGAGATATTCTCCAAAACGGACAATTACACCGTACCGTTGTCCATCTGCTACGCATATCCGTTTCAGCTATACCCAATTCCCCCAGTTCCCGTCGTAAGTGTCATCGAATAAACAATATTCATTGATTAGTTTATTTCCAACTATTTTTAATTTTTACAAAGTCATTTGTAACTTATAATCATAATTGTATCCAGCAAACATACAACTTACAAAATGAAACGGGCGTTGACTTGTGCAACAACCTGACAGACAGTGACTTTCTTACTAACGAGCCAAATACAATACTACTATTGTGGGCTTCTTCAAAGTGCAGTATTGATCACAATGTGGAACACATGCAGGTTAGTAGCAAGTGTGCATTGAAATTCCTTGTTACAAGTAAATGGAACAATTAATTTGGAATATTGCATGTATTTTAGAATGGCAACGCTTCTGGATATATAATTATCTCCAACTCAAGTTCGCTGTTCCAAATAAATGAGACCTATGGCTGGGATGTGGTGGGCGTGATAGGTTCTTCGGATTCAAAAGAAATTGTGGTAGGTATTTATGGAACTTCAGAATCCCAAATATATGGTGTAATGTACGCTGCAGTGAGGCAGTTCAAATGCTATTCTATTTGTTTTACTAGAAAATCCTGAGTGACGAAGACCTAAAAGTCAGGTTCTATGGGTTGAATAAATTTGACGGATCTCTGCTTGTACTCTGGGCAGCAGCTATTGTGTGCGTGGCAGTTGGGAGCTACACTGGCCCTCGTCTGCTATTCAAGTAATATTTCAGTAATGTACAGTTGAGGCTGCTTGATTTTTCTTGAGGTGTTTTATTCGATTTATTTTTATTGAGCAGTAGAAAGGGTAGTACAAGTACGGAGCATGAAGCGTTGGAACAAGCGTCCCATGCAGATCGGGATGACGCTAACTTGGTTGCTATTACGGTCCCCACAATCCTTGCCATCGTTGTTTTCATCTGTACTACGTTGATGCTACTTTACTTTTTCTTCATTTATTTAGGTAAGCCTCATAATCATATTCTTATACCCAAAACCTAACACAAAATTAATTGACTGCAGTTTGAAAGTAAAGTCCAGGAGAATCGCGAAGGCGAAATTCCTTGAACGACCTTGAAGTATATAGTAATAATACATACGTGGTGCTCATTGTCACTAAAAACGGGCCAGTGGCTTGGCATGACGAGAACAATTTAGAAGAGTAATAAGGCGAATTTCAGATGTGGCAGGCTAAATGCTTTCTTTTTAAGTCCACCTGTCAATCTAAAACCAATCATCGGAAATAGCAAAGAACATAAAATTTAACAACCTTTTTGTAACTGTGACAACCATGATTGAACTAGTATAACTAACTAGTGCATGATACATTCAAATTCTAACTAAAGTTCGCAATACTGCTAAATTACTTCTCTTAAACGCTGGCGCGCTCGCTGTGAGCACCGTTGTAAAATTACTAGTAATCACTAATGTGCTTTTGTTGTCAAAGGGACACTAATGAATTTGAACTGTCCGTGTGCTTTTAGTATACTTCATCATCGTGGTATTCGCAATCTCAACACCCAGAGCTGTCTATCTGCTCACGATGCAGGTTGTTGGATCCTGGTTGACACCAATCAATTTCCCAGTGTAAGTTCAAGTCAGTTAGACAAGGTTGATCTGGAATGGCGGTTTGGGTTTACTATGTATGTATTAATTTGTCTGTTCTTACAGTTGGAGAAACTACGGATTCGTAGAGATTGTTGTTGGTTTACTCTCGATTAGCTTAGGAATTATCTGGTGCGTTTTCCGTAACGAGTTCTGGTCTTGGCCCCTGCAGGATTTTCTGGGAATTTGTTTCTGGTACATACAGCTGGATATTGCTTTTATTGTATTTATTTGAAGAAGTTCACTACAACAAACCTGGAAACTCATAAATGTTC
The DNA here is from genome assembly GCA_034693865.1 of Ceratophysella sigillata. Lineage (NCBI taxonomy): Eukaryota > Metazoa > Arthropoda > Collembola > Poduromorpha > Hypogastruridae > Ceratophysella > Ceratophysella sigillata. The sequence continues at coordinate 30,153 of JAQFXY010000155.1, forward strand.
TTTGAATCCTAGCATCCACCTAATCCAGTTTCTGCAACTCCCCAACATGAAAGTTATTACGATGCTGCTGATCTTACTCTTCATTTATGACATATTTTTCGTGTTTATTACACCGTACTTGACCAAGGTAAATTCTGGGTCGTATAACTGGAACAAGTACAGATTTTAGCTGTCGTTATTTTGTCCATATTTGCGTACTTAATATTTCATGGTGAATTTTATGGAGATGAATTGATGTTGAAGCTATAATACTCAATTTTTATGTTCTACAGAATGGAGAGAGCGTCATGCTTGCAGTTGCTACTGGAGGAGGTTCGACGGAGACCATCCCAATGCTGTTGAAATGTCCACACTTTCAATCAGCTGCCATACGATCGTGCAGCACAAGCGGATTTTCTATGTTGGGCTACGGGGATGTCATCGTGCCCGGATTCTTGGTTTCTTTTGCACACTGTTTTGATCTTCGGGTTGGCGGTAAATACCCGGTCTATCTCATCACGTCGGTTTTTGGTAAATATTTCTCTAGTTCTCTCTTGATAGCAATCTGAAACACCGCCAACTGTAAGCACTTACAGAGAAAGTTTGCCAGCTCCCATACCCATGAATTCACGAAGAACCTGATGTGTATTTTCCTGAAACCTAACATTGCAAATGTGCTCTTGATTACATGTGAATGCATGTGTACTTAAAAAATTTCTTCACAGGTGTCTATAGTTGGCTGTATCTATCCTACGTTACCACACATCTTTGTGCGTGATAAGTGATAATAGTTTACGCTAACTTTCCTCTTGTTTTCTCCCTGAAGCATACGCCATTGGACTAGCAGGAGCTTTTGTAGCCCTTGTGATTTCAAGCACTGGGCAGCCCGCTCTGCTGTACGTGGTGCCCGTGGTATTGGCGAACATCTTTCTCGTCGGCTTGTGCAGAAAGGAGGTGGGGGGACTGTGGAGTGGAAAACCGGATCTGAGAGTGGAACTGGAGGCACATGCTTAGTTACGACAGTCTGGAACAGGAGCCAATCAATTGTTATTTACATGAAATTATACTGACTTCAAAGGAAATGAGAAGTAGGAGCCTATATATTGTATATCTGAGACCACTTGAGGTATTTCTTGGAAATTGGAAGTAACCATAAAGTCTGATTTAATTAAAAGGAAGGTAAAGGATGCTCTAGAACTTAAGCTATTTCGAATCTGTGATTCATTTTGATGTAAGTGCTGGATGCTCGGAATTTGGTTACTTCACCAATGATTCGGGCCTCCTTCCAGTCTTAATCCCAGTATTATAAGATCAAATTGGGGAGGGATTACATCTTTTTATTTATTTTTTGTACCAAGAAAACAGATGAACAAAAGGACTAAAAGGAGGCTTAAATAGATTAGACGGAATTCCTTGGTCTTATGTGCTGGTGGAGGGAGCCCGGGTGGAGACCCGTTCTGCTCCCAGCACTTGTACTTACCTATACTACGTATTTGGTACTAGCCTAATTTCGGATGAATTCTCAAACTCAAGGAAAGTCTAATAAAAGAGAATCGCTCTACATAAAGGAAAGCGGGAGAGAGGAGAGTAGAATAGACATGAGTGTAATCTTTTCATTGTGAGTTCACTTAGACAATGTTGTTTGTGTAAAATTTATGTGGTTGTATCGTTGTTATTGTATGGTGAAAAGTTGTGAAAGTTGTACGGAAGCAGGAGCCGAGAAGGCCTGAACAGAAATGATCATTGTTGTGCTCCACATGGAACTTTTCCCTTGTCTCTCTCTCTCTCGTCGTAGTTGTTCAAATTAGTTTAGTTACTCTAGTGAGCAGTAAGTAATGTCAAGTTGTGCGGAGCTGGACTGGCGGAGGGAAGTTGGGTCTGAATTAAATTGGTGGCATACATATAAGTTTCTGACTTGTGAGCGGGCATTAGAATTGAGAAGAATCCGAATTGATCATTAAATTAAATTGTTGTAGAAAAGTACGAAGACTCCGTTGGCATTTGTTTGTTCCGTCTCTCCAGAATTATATTTCCTTCAATAACAATTACTTAGAAATTGTTTGGTTCAGTGAGTAGTAGTTTGGGAGTCGGTGGATGGGACGTGTGTGCTGAGGCTGGGTTGAGGCTGTGCTAGTGCTGTGGTTCCTTGGGACGGAGGAGCCGACATGGAGCTCCTCCGCCCGTGCCATGTAACATATGTACACGGAGCCTCAAACTTTTGTCATTGTGCTAAAGTTGTTCGGGCCTTATTATCCAGCAACCTTATGTCTTGAGGAGCCTATAATACAGTCCCTTATACAAGAACTCTATTTATGTCCCTCCGATCCCATCTCGGATCTGGTAATGTGTATTATCAGCCCAACTAGTGTTGCTGCTCCCATAACTGCCGCAGAGGAACCTAGCAGCCCTCGCCAGGACGAGACCCAGGCCGCAATAAATTATTTCTCCTCAAAGGAGCTGTCAATGGAAGAATCTTTATTCATAAAGTAAAATGAGTTTTCTCACTGGAAGGCTGGAGATATGAGGAGGGAGTGAGATAAACTCCTCGCCTTGGCACGCCGTGACAACTGCTGGGCTGCATTCCTAATAGATTATGCAGATTAGCCTTTGGCATCCAGAAGGGACATGCTGGCAAGCCAGGAGCGGGCCAGAAGTGTCATTTACCTCCAGCTCTGCTAATTAACGACCAGTTGTTATTCGCTGGAGAAGGTTAAGCCTAGGATATAAATAGGGCTCAGCCGGCCGAGTCTCGAGTCTCACAATTGCTCAGCATGACCATGGGCCGAATTCGGTGGGGATGGTGGCTGGTGGGTGTGGGGATGGTGGTGTTGGCGGTGGAGGCTGGGCCAAGTGGAGAGCGGAGGACGGAGCTAATTGGGCCCTACAACTGGTTTGACGATGACAGGAGTTTGGGGGACACTTTGGTAACTTTCTCCTTTCACTCTCAGCGAGAGTCTATTTTCCCGCAAGCAGGTCCTGAAATAATAATAACATGTTTGTCTCAGAAGCGGAGGACGGAGGAGGCGGGTGTGGGCTTGGAGAACTTTGAGCACAAATCTTGGAGGGATGAGTCAGTAAGAGTATGGAATCTATTTCTATTTCCCGGCCGCAGCCGACGTGTCGAGCTCCCAGCCTCATCTAAATTCCCACCACGCCGCTCTCAGTCTCTCATTTTATTGTCACTTTCTTCTGGCAGGACTTGGAAGTGGTGCTCAATCCGGGGCCCATCATTGCACCTGATGTTGTCATGGGCCAGTTTGAGCACTTTAATACGGTTAACCTCCACGAGAGCATTATGGAGGAGCTGGACCAGGCGGATGCTCTGTTCGAGAGCGGATCGGCTCGTCCGAACGCCTCTGCTTCAGCCCAGTCCCAAACTACGACCATTTCAGCTCTCGCAGCAATAAGCGAAGTAAGTGAGCGTGAAGACTTGGGCCAGAGTTTGAGCGGAGTTGGGCCTAGTGCTGCTCCTGGATCCAATCCGGGATTGTGGCCTAATGAGACTCAGGACGCGGCTGACGTTGAGGAATTGTCACTCGGCCCAAATGGGCATTCCCACTCCTGCTTCGTCAAGTGAGTGATTAACGAAAACGCACTTAATTCTCTATATGGCCTCCATCCACTAATAGGCCACACGTCCCGTCCACGACAGCCAACCCTAGCATATAACGAGCTGAGTCAGTCTCTGGAATATCTATGTATCCTTACGAGCATTTGTCTGTTCTGTTTCCTCTCCTGATTGGCTCTGCTCACTTCTTTTGGCTTGATTAAGCGAATTTGATACGGTTAGACTCGGTAACAGTTTTGTAACAATAGAGAGTGGGATAACCGAGAGTAGGCATAACAACGTAGCAATGAAAATTGACTTATGAAAAAAAGCAATCTAAATGTAACCATTATTGGAGCCAAGCACAATCTGTCAGAAGTTTTTATTCTGCCTCTGATCGGTTATTCCAAATTCAGTATTTATCAAAAAGAATCAAAACACAACTTTATGAGCATTTCCGTACAAGTGTGCTTGGCACCGATTCGTGGGCCCGATAGTCTCCACTAACCTATTTCTGCGCCCTCCAGGATTAATGCGTCGAGAGGCAGCTTCAGGTTCAATTTCAATCAGGATTGTACCTACCTCATTTCCTCTCCCGAGAGCACCTCCCGTCTCCTCCTCAGCTGCGACAACGTGGAGCTGCGGAACTGCTCCGCCACAGACCACAAGCTTCTTGTCAACAATTGGGGGGACTTGGCGTTTGGGCGGAATAGTTTCATCTACTGTGGACCCAAGTCCCAGGTCCGAGCGGCCTCACTCCGTGGGCGGATTGCACTCAGAATCCGGACCGACTTGAGCGTGAAGGGAGAGACGGAGTGTCGGTTTGTGACGCGGACTCCCCGTTTCTTGGAAGACGGGGAAAGCAATTGTGGAAAACTAGGCCGAAGTTCAAAGGTAAGGAGAAAGCTGACTTTCTCTCACTCTCTTGAGCGGGATTTCATAAATGGGCCAAGACGTCAGTTGTAGAGCGAAAAAAAAAACTTTGGGCCAAAGTAATAGACTAATTCGAGGAAGAGTTCGACACGATGTTTTAGGAGACACAGTCGGCATTCCATTAGAAATTCGTGGAACTAGATGGTACGAAATTTTGGCACAAAGTTTGGACCGAGTTGGGACCTAGTTTGAGAGAAAGTTTTAGTGGAGCCTGTGTACATGTGTAATAGGTAAGGGCAGCATTAGGAAGCTTGTTGGGACCTATGAAAAAATAATCCTGTTATCCTTTTACCCAATTATTACATCCTGCATCCTAATCCTCACAACTTAAAACTTGTACGGCCAAATAACAAACTACTATTACTTATGGCGAGTCGAGGGAAGGCACCCGAAGCTCAGTGGAGGGCTCGGAGGGCGAGACAGGGGACAGATGGGAACCATTACAGGTCAGGCATCGCTAAAGACGCTTCATATGGTTCCAGATAGTTGGCGGAAGGAAGATTGCTCCTGGCCTCTTCCCATATCTAGTCCAGCTCGACATCACCAAAAACTCTGGTTCACACACAACTTGCTCAGGAAGCATTCTCTCAGACAAGTTCATACTAACTGCTGCACAGTAAGAATTAAGATTTACTACAATTGCTTGAAGTAAGGAGCATGGTCTATGCGCTAAATACCCATGGAGAAAGTAGAGCAATTATGGAGAAGAATGGTAAACACTAAACACCTATTAAGACACATGCTAAACAGTCAACACCCATGGGGAAAGTAAACAGTAAACACATGTTCAGCAAGTAGGTAAGCACCCATGGAGAAATCGGCAAACACGAAACATGCAGGAGAAAGTGGATTTGGCCGTGAAGCTAAATACAAGTAAGTTTTCCTTGGGTGTTTACCAATGGCGTTTACCAACTTTCTAGCTGGGTGTTTGCCACGAGTGCCATGCTCTTTACTTCCACAGAACCAAGCCTAATGCCTATTGCGCTAGTGAAAGTTATAATTAGTGTTGTTCTGTTCAATCCGATCTAGTTGCCTTCGTGGTGTTGAGTCGATCAGCGTTTACATGGGTAAAATCATTTACTGCTCTCTTGTTGTCCCATTCCAGCCGCTCAATAAAGTCGCTTCTCGTTCACTTTCTCACTGAAAGCTTTTTTCCAGGTGGTACTGATAGGAACGAATTCACAGGCGATGAGCTGGTTGTTCAGGTGAGCTCAGACAGTACACAGCCAGGTCATTAAGGAAGCTGAGAAAGGAGAAAGACTCCCGTTGAGCCCCAATGTATTCTGTGCTAGGCCGAGAAGTTCATCCTGCATCGGAATTGGAATTCGAAGACATTGCAAGCAGACATTGCTCTGGTGAAGCTGTCCCAACCTCTGAAATTCACCGAGGAAATATCCCCCGTCTGCCTGCCCGATCGGAGTTTACAGAACGAGGATTTGAGTCGGAAGAAAGGCGTGGCAGCAGGTTGGAGTTGCTTGTTTTCTTGGAATTTTCCTCTTATTGAAACTAATATTTGCTCCTGAGAGGAAAAGCGTATCAGTTACGAACCTGATTATTATTATTTAGGATGGGGACGAATATCGACAGCAGAAAAAGCCCCAAGACAAGCCTATCGTGTTCGGCTTCCGTTCCTCTCTGATCTTCGCTGCTTCCTCGCCTACAGACGATTTTTCAGGCCCAAGGTGAAAACTCTTCTCTTGTTAAGATAAGGAGCGAGACAAAGCGCACTTGAGAATGTTGTTATACAAGTGATGCAATCCATGGGAAAACGGATACGCCTTCCACTACTCCCTAATCAAATTCATGGCAGGAATCATTCTGGCACGAGCTCCTTCAGCCCTTCCACTATAACCAACTAAATTCTAATTTATTTAATGCATCTACGCACCGATAGCTAGAGCATTCTCCATTACATCTCTACTACCTATGTGCATACCATTTGGGAACGTGCTTACATACTTTTGAAAACGTTCCAATAAAACAGGAACATCGAATGGACTCAGGATTGACCTGGAGGTCAACCTGGCTTCGGAAACTTTTGTAATCATACCCTCAACTTTAGGATCAAGTTTCTAAATATAACATAAGAACTTTACAGAGATGCGGTTGAAGTAAGAAACAAGGGACAGATTGTAAACATTAAATACATGGTAAACACCTATGGCAGCACCCATTGATATGCACTCTTCATAGATTGTGGTTAGGTAAGGTCATGTTTTCATCAAATCTGTCCATGGAAATTACGTGAATTCTAGTTTATTTTAGGTTAGCTGTTTCGAAAAGCCAGACTGGATTTTCTGTTTAACATGGGTGTTTTCTTTGTACTCCATGTGTTCTCTGTTCCTTACTGCAACTGGGAGGCCGCTCAAGCTAGGGCCAATATAACTCTGTGCATTTAAATTAAGTACTGTAATTCTATGCGGATTTCAATATAACTGCTGGGTATGTCTTGAACATATAGAGTAATATAATCCGGTCGTACGTCTGAAGAACGAGGGTTATTTGTTACTTATAGGATGGATAAGCTGTAGTTGAGCCTTGAGCCGCGTTTTATGTTTCAGGTATTTCCATATTCATTCCTTTTCTTTGGCAGGTGATGACTTGCACGGAGTCTACGGAGGAGAAAGCGATTTGTTACGGGGACTCGGTAAATGGATATCCATGTAAATACTTGTCTATATGTACCGTTTCCCACACACTATTCAGGATATTTTATTATACAGGGAGGGCCTCTCATGTACCTCAGAAATAAGCGTGTTTATCAAGTGAGTTCACATCACAAGTACTAGATCCGCTTAAAGCTCTGCCAGATAATAGCATTATATTATCCCCACTTATTTCATGATCCTCCATTGTTTTAGGTTGGAATTTCATCATACAGTAGCTCCAAAGTGTGTGGCGAGAGTTTTGGTGAGAAAATTAGGCTACTACAGCTTGACGGAAGGACCAGGGCTCACGCGGTAAACAGCCATGTGGCGAGTTGGTAAACACCCATCGTAAACACCCATTGATAGACAAGTTTCAATGATTCTAAGTTAGGTTATAATTTCCAGTAAATCTTCAGCTAGCACAATCTGTATTTTAAATCTACATATAGTTAGGCTAGAGAAGAATTTTTTTAAAATCTTTCTCTGAAAATTAATTTAATTCTGGTCCAGTGAGGATAGGCTGAGTAGAGTAGCAACTTTCTCTCTCGGTGTTTACTGTTGATGTTTTTCACCAACTTTCTCCATGGCTCTTTCCCACGTCGGCCCTTATCCTGATGTCTTGAACCGAGATATTTAATGGAACTTTGAAATGATAATTATATCCCAACATTTTCAGATGTTTTTACCCGTTTGGAGAACACGTATGTGGATTGGATCAAAACGAGACTGCAGTCCGAGTCGGCATAACTTTCCTTATGTCAGCAGAACTTTGAGTTGGGAGAAGAGAAAAGAGCTCCAACCCACGTCCTCCTATCATCCTAATATAAAACTTTGTAAAAATTTTCAAGTCTAACCTTCAACTGGTGGCTCTGGTGCAGCAGCCCTTCATCGATCTTTAATTTTTTTTTCTCCTTCTTTCTTTCTCTCTCTCTCAAACGATTAAGTTCCGACAAAACTTAGGCTAGCTCGAATCTCCACGACCTCAATGTTTCATACATACTTTTCCTAATGAGAATTTATGCTCATATCATTGTGGAGCACAGAGCCTGACACAGAGAACAGTAGTGGGGACCTGCGTCTTCTACATGTATCTCAGCTTTTGACATGACGAAACCATAATAAATATCCCAGATTCAAACCTACGTTTCATTATTTCGGAATTATTCTCATAACCTCCCTGAATCTAAGGCTCTATTCACCTCCATTTTTGTGATATTTTAATGGCTTCCTTTTTCTGTTGCCCAGAACTATAAACGTGCCCATTACAGCTTATGCCCATATTTTTCCAAGATTTTACTCATAACATAACATGAATTGTCCATAAGCAATTTTGTGTGCTAAAATGCAAGACTAATTGTGCCTTGTCGATTTCTTCATGTGTATCGACGAAGTCCATTAATGTATTTCCAGGTAACAAATGTAATTATATAAATTATTGAAGTAGTAAGGACATTGGTAATGTGGGTAAAGGAAAATGCAAACCACATTTCGTATGAACACAATAAAAAATGCTTACACTTGAGTACAGAAATTATTTTGATTTACTTCATCAAATTAATAGTTAAAAAATGTGAATAGTAGCGCACATGCGTATTTTATTATCTTCAGTTGATTAAAACCATGTTATCTCCATATTTTTTAAAATTCTGATCAACATGTGCTAAGTGATGGGAAAACACGTATATAGAATGGGCAAAAAAATATATAGGAATTTGACAACACGTCTATGTGGAAAAAAAGTTTTCAGTTATGGGCAAAACGTGTTTTATAATGGGCAAAAAATAAGCCTATTTTAATTATTTGATGAGCTCCGCCTACAGCACATCAGTCGTTCCAGGAAACAACATATACTTCTGCTCGGTCGAGTCGAGATAGGTTAAATTGGAGTTAGCCTAAGCTCGGATACGTGAACAATACTACAGAGGAGTTTATTCTCTGAGATGCGGTCGGCGCAAATGTTTCCTCCGAAAAATTAAAAAACTTAACTTTCTACTCTTTGACTTCAAACTGTATATTGTAGTCAGATTACGTTCTGTTGGGCTTGGCCAGGCTATATATGTATATCATGTGATTATATTTATATTGAAATTAGCTAATGAGTATCAAACTGGGTTAGGTTTGTCGAAATTATTTTAACCGGAAATTCTAAGTAACTTTTGCAGCGGAAGATTTTCTCGGAAACTACTCTTGCTTTGACCTGCAACTATAAATTACGTTCAAATTACGTTCAGTTAGAATGGACTATGTGATCGTATCATTGAATTGAATTTCTAATAGCAAAGGTAGGTTAAGTTTGCTAAAAGTATTTGAACCGGACAGCCTGAGTCACAGGAACTTAGAGGGGAAACTTTTCGCTGGGAACTTTTTTATGTAGAACCACGTGAGCAATCCAACGCCAGAGAATATGCCTGAAATGCTCAGTCCGTCTGGATATTATGGCTGGAGTATGTGGCGTGCTGGACGGAGTCTTGGAGCGTAAGGGCAAGTTTGAGCTGAATGACATAGTTTGAGCACTGGACTGGACTGGAGCCTGGACGGGAATGCGGAATAGGAATAGAGGAATAATATGTCTCTGATTACGCTCTATTGATTGTGTCTGAAGATTATGAGCGGAACAAGTGCCAGCCAGGCATCTCTCCTTTCTAATATTCATTCCCCTACTTTCCACCGAAACTCGAGAGATCCTTTCCATTTCTTTTATTACTTAATTTCTCTGCTCCGATCCTTATCTTCCCATTCCCAGCCTTTGTGTGTATCTCGACAGGAAGCTGGGAAAAGAACTCGAGTTGGAGTTTGGAGAAAGTGTGGAGAAAGCGGGCTATAGGTCCAAGGCAGTGGAGTGGGGCACTATACGAGACATTCAATGTACAATGGCACAATAGAGAGCGAGAAAGTGAGCTGCTGCTGAGGCACAGCAGGTTGGGCTGAGAAGGGCGGAGAAAAGGCATACTGTTTTCAACTAAGTAACTAATGAACTAACAATCATTATGAATTTACATGTTTAACTTTATTTTTTCCTAGTGCGGAATAATAAGTGGCCAGGGCTCGTTATAAGTTGGCCAAATTCAATTTGAGACCGAGCACAGTTTGGATGGAAGGCCTACTTCATTTTTATTTTGGCCTGCCGTCGGTTGGGTTCTTGTGCCGGGCGGGCGGTGAATCAAGTAGGTATCCCTACAATTCATAGCGGCTCCCATCTGACCATCCGTATCCTCTGGCCCAATTCCTTGCCGCTCCAATTCATAGTGTACATCCATAGTCCCAAAATGCATTGTTATTAATTAGGAGTTTGATCTAACACAAATTTTCTGAAAAATGATATCATCAGATTTTCCAATGTTTGTTGTGGAATTTTGTAAGCCGTACCATTATAACTATATCAGCTGGTTGACTTGCTATCTATCAATTTTAGTTGTTTGAAGACTTTGAATTGTGTCGGAGTGAATTGGGCGCTATGAATGTTCGTGGATTGGCTTGAATCCCGTGCAACTCGTGTCCTTCCCTCCTTCACTTGACTCTCGCCCAAACTTTTGTCCAGAGTCCAAAAAGTGAGTGGAAGTGGGGAAAGGATGGCGGAAAGACGCTTATGGGATTCCAAACAGCTGTTGCCATCTACGCCTCCCATTAAACATTAATATTTTCTCAACTCCGAACAGCCCAGTTGACTAACTTCCTCTGACTACTAAAATACTTATGTGCTAAGTTGGTGTGGAGACGGGGAAGGAGCTGGGCCAGCCCGCTTCCCTCGCACAAATTCTTTTCTATCCAGTCCACTGCCCAGTAACTAATTCATGGTCAGGCGGACCTTCTAGTCTGCCCTCCCAAATAGCCATCTTTAGCTCACAGACTCCGCTCTGCTCTCATGCCATAATCCATAATCTCTCGTCCAACGACCACAGGCTCGGCTCCATGCTTTTCTACTCGCTGGGCTTCAAATCGGAGTTCAAGCTAAATACTGCTTGATGAAATGATAGTTCGAGCTAATGTTACTTTGAATGTCAAATAGAGTTGAAAGTAGCAGTAGTTAAGTGGGTATATGCCAAGCAGCCACTGTAACTTGTTAGAGCGCGTGTATGGCTGCCAGGACTTGAGTGACACGGGTTTCATTCATAGGCACAGTACAAATTCACGAAGGTTGTTTTTTCGATCCGCGGTTTTTTACTCCACTAGTAGTGCCCAAATGAGGGAACGTGTTAGGTGCTTCCCACTAGGAATGCAAATATTGTACCCTAACGGTTATGAAGGACAGGATTTCCCCGGTAAAGCAAATATTCCCTCGAAAATTGAGGCCGTATAATTTATTTCGAATAATGTTGATAAACCTAACCTAACTTAACCAGTATCCAATCTAACGATATCTGCACTAGCCTTGGCTAACTGAACAGAACCTGACAACAGTTTACACTGCGAGGTCTAAGCATGTACACAGTATTAAAAGCGTTCCCTATGGAGCTTTCTCTGTGAAACTCCTTGGAGCCTGCTGGGACGACTGCTGGCCCCGCCCCTGAAATCCGTCCACTAAAGACTTTGCTTGATGTGATAAGGGCTCTCTTTTCACGTCACCTCTGCTCTGGTCCCGAGAAGAGCGTGAGGCAGTCAAATGAGTCTCTGGCTCTCATTATCGGCGTCCCGTTTGCGTGGCTGTTTGAGAAAAGGCGAGTGGCGGAGAGCGGAACAAGATTGAGTGGAGAAGATAGGAAAAGTAAAGTTTGTGCAGAAGTCAAGTGGAGTGAGATATAATTCTCTAATCCCTCTCCATCCTGCTACACAGTCTCTCAAACTAACTTTTCCTACAACTGGAGATACCTACGTACGGGCCCAGCTCATTATCATAATTTGGGACCAGCAGAGTTAGCTTAAGTCCCAACAGGAATAACTGGGCTTGAGCAGGAAGGCAACTAAGGCATATTAGGCATTCCATTACCTTCTCATTCCTTCCAATCCATACCGCTTAACAGACTCCTCGTCTCAAACTGGATTAGATAAAGCGAATTTTATCAATTTGCCTCAGGCAGCTCATGTCCAGAAGGGTTACGCTAGTTGTGCTCATTGCTCGTGTACAGGATAAATATCAACTCTGCTGTGGATCTATCTGCCTGGAATTTGAAGTTTGCTGACCAGCCCAAGAAGGTGAATGATCGTGTCTGACATTGTAGAAAATTAAACAGGAATGAATTTTGAAGTCGAACATGTTAAAACGTAGTTAGCAATAAGAATTCTGCAGTGTATGTGTAAATATATGAAAGGCTAATGCGACCCAGGGTGATATACTAGGTTGAGTGATTTGCACTGATATGTGGGTTGCTAGTTATAAATAAACTCGTTCTATGAACCAGAAATCAACTATAGAATACGCAGAAGGCTCAGTAGGGTTTCCAGCGTTGGATTGCTCAGGGGTTGAGATTTCGATCTGGGGGTGCTTAGGTTGTGTGGCCTGCTAGTTTTCCACACTTTTGCGAATTCATCGACCTATTTGAGCTACTAATGCTACTTGAAGGAAATGGAATAAAAACTACACTTTTCTGTCATCAAGCGGGAGGGAGAGCGAATAAGCTGATTCAAGAAGAGCCAGTTGATGTAGAATGTAAGGGAAGCCATTGAGAGCCCGTTCCATTCATATTTGCTAGGTAGATCGCCTTGATGCCCGCCACCCTTTCGGCTACTTTGAGTTTCCGACACGTTTTGAGACCTGTCTTTGGTAGCACTAGCCTGTATGCCCCCATTTGTGAACACTTGTGTAGATGGTTGGGTGAGGGCTTTTGTCTATTCATGGCCTCTCCAGTCAGTGGCAAGGAGTGCGGGAGAGAAAGAGAAAGTTGTGCTCTGAGGTCTGAGACACAAAGAGGCCTTTCTCTAATCTGAGACGTTGAGAAGATCTGTGTCTGAATGAGTCCAGATCTGAGTTTGTTCATAAAGCATCCCTCGGATAATAAGCGAGAGTGAGCGTCGGTCCCAGCCTGGCCTCCGCCTGCCTCTTGCACGACCCTCTTCGCCTTCACCACTCCGCACCAGGTCTCAATAGAGAACTTGAGAGGCTCACAAGGGCTGAGAAAATGGAGCCTAAGAAAAGCCGTCTTTTCTTCTGCCTCGTCTCAGCCGAGCTTGGCCCAAACTGAGCCGCTTTCTCTGGCCACTTGAGCCGCATTAAAAGGAGGAAGTTGGTGGGTGGGCTGGACGTGCGGGTGCTGGTTGGGACGGAGACGTGCTCCAGCCTCTTCAGCCTCAGCCATTGTTCTCCAATAATTGATTGGGCCAAATGAGTGGGATGGGGACTTATGGCTCGAGTGAGAAATGGTTGGCAATATTTGGGAAGCCACCACGCTGCTGCTCCCAGCCGCCCAGCCTGGCTCTCCAGCCGCTCAGCCGCTCGCTCCTTGGTATTCCAGCCTTTCTGCAAACCATTTGAGTATTTGAGCATTTGAGTTTTATCGGCCTTCCTGGGCGAGGGATGGATGGGCCTTGTGAAAAATAGACCTGGTGCGTGTCTTTCTGTACATAAAAGTCCTAGTGCCACTAGTATCGCCCATCAACTAACTGTATTCCAACGAGAAGGAAGCAGAGGAGATGACCGTTATGAATTCACATGCGAGTCACGCCAGAGAGGATTTTGTAGCATATGTAAATGGGAATTAGAGTCTGAGCTCTGTACTCGGCTCGCATGGTTGGAGATTGGAAACGGGGTTTTGGGGTGTCCATGCTCCGCTGTACACGTCCCCAGCCTATTAGCTCAGGGAAATGTTATTTATTGACCGAGCTCACTCCCAACTCTAATAACATAAATGCTAAACTGTTGATTAATAGGCATGGCAGAAAAGTTTAGGAAGGAATTGGGAAACGGAATCCGCCCGTCAGTCCGCCTGATTTATTGGATCTACAACTACTGACAGTTCCATGTAGGTCTCCCCCGGCCTTTAATTATAGAGACATTAAATCTCTTATTTCGGGATCAGATCAGGTTTCCAGGTACTTTTTACAGCTCGTGCCTGCATGCTCCGCCTTTACCTAAGCTCCCAGCTCTCTGCATGGCAAGGCGATTCCATCTAACAATACTAATAAGCTTGAACAGCTAAGTACACAGTGGTGCGGCTTTGGATTTAACTTTGGGAATTTGGGAAAGGTAGACCAGGACAGGATTACGATCATGGGAGCAAGGTGGGGAGCCATGCGTTCGGGGATGAAGAAAGCGATATGCCAACGTATTGAACTGAGGTGTTTGTTCTCACGTCGTCTGCCTGTCCGAGAGCCCTTAAGGCGAGGCGAGGCTCGTATCCTTTCCTCACGCTATTGTGGTATGTATTGTTTCACCAAAATCCAGCAACAGCACAACTTATGTAGGTACCTTAAGGGTCCCTGTCCTATAAAAACGGAAATAATCCATTCTGTGCTGTGTAATTTGTAAAACCAAACTTTTACTTTTTAGCTCCAATCTGTCCAACTCAATTTATGCCAACTGGTTTACTAGTTATTGCAATTATGGAAATTTCCATGCAACTTTTCACAGGCAAAATGGAAATTTCACAAATGGATCCCGGTACTCCGTATTCTCCGTTTGCTCAACCTTAAGGCTCAAGGTTCAAGGATTTTCACATACTCGTCTCTGGGCACTTTACTGTTAAACCAAGGCTAATTTAATTCCCTCGCACTACTGTTTGCTTGAATGTCCATGTCCACTCGGACGAGAATTTTTCGATTTTCAGAGAAATCGTATCCTTTTGTTGTTTTCAGCCTCATCGAGAACCGGAATGGAAGCCTTTCATGAGGCTTTATTGAAGTTTTTCATGGGGTTTTATTTTGTTACTTTCCATGGCTCTACAGGTCATCTTTTGTGCGGTCTATACACTCATGCTTCTTTTCCTCTTGTATTTAGTACTTACGTGGAAGCGTCGAACCAAGGTGACGCAGTGGGCACTAAGCCTTTGGTCGTTTCATGACTATTGCTAGGGGGATGCATTATGAAGCATGAATTGAATGAATGTTTCACATGATATATTTCTGATGAGACGAGAGGCGCTGCAGCCCGTTAGCAACTATAACTTCACGTCCAATCCATTTATTACGATCCTGAGTCCCACCGATATTTCCGGGTTTAAGCAACAATTTTATGGCATAATCTTCTACTGCACTAATTACCGTCGTGACTACATTCCGCCACGAAATTATACTTGTCCGATCCTTGATATTTTGTTATGCACAGTAGAGCACAGCACCGGTAATGAGTGGGTTTCATATAAGGTAAGGATTAGTGACTTAATTTGGCATTTTCAGGTCCAGCTAAAATAATTTTATATTCCGAATCTCCTTCCTTGTTCTAGAATTACGCTCAGCACACAGCAAGCACCGGAACTTTGGAAGTTTGTATAGCTATGCGTAGCTACTAGTTTTATTTCCAGTGATGCATCCCTTGGATTTCGGCATATTCAAATATCAGGAGGGATGTCAATTTAGACATCTCTTTCACGACATAATTGGCGGAAAAGTATTGGAGCGATAAAAATTGGCGGAACATGTTAAAGGAAAAACATGGAACAAAACTGACCGCTTGCATACTTGCCTGACTTGATCATAATGATATACTCAGGCAAAATTGTTGCATCATTTGATTTCGGTAATACAAATTACGAAATTGCTACTTTAGACATATCAACAACACCCGGATATACCCACTTTATTCAGATGTTATCACGAAAAAGCGCATTAGACATCAAAAGCAAGTGTTCTGCGTGTTTTACCTTTTTTCTTGCTCCTATTAAGCATCCTACAATATCCTTTAGTTTGTGGTTTTATGTATTGGAAATTTTGACTTTCTCCCGGTTACTTTCTCCAAGGTCCGTTGATCTTAGGTAAATTGATAATCAGGATTTACATATGTGTAACTGTTTCATAAATGGACTGTAGGTAAGTAGAATAATAGCCTATAGAAGTGAATATAATGATTCAGACTAATAGGAAGACGGAAGCGGGTTTGGCTACAAATTGCGCCTCATCAAATATCCATCCAAGAAGGCCCTGATAATGAGTTTGGGAAGCATGAGCTCCTAGCTAAGCATGTCTAACGTCTATTAAGAGAAATGGAGAGCACTTCTGCCCTGGCAGATACATATTCTTCGGCTTGTTCTTCTGCCGCTACGGAGATGAGACCGGAAAAACGAAATCTTTTTTCAGAACGACGCTGGTCGCTTCTTTTGGGCTAGGGAGGCTGGTACTGGGCGGATTGTATTGATGCAGTCGAGGCTGGGCTGGTTGAAATGGATAGTTCGTATTGTAGCCACTTTCTTTTTTTTTCTATTTCCTTCACACTCGGAACTGACGGATCTGACTGTGAAGAAAGAGACTGTTGTCGGAGGGTGGGCTGGGACAGAATTACGGATCAGAGAGAGAAAATAAAGAAAGCAGAAGTGCATATTGTCTACTTTTACCTTCTACTCAGACTTTTATAGGTCCGATTCTTCTGCTCCATTTTGAGGACCTTACAAACTCAGGTCCATAAGAGTCCAGTCTTCTGCCCATAAATTAACCCCGTCTCTTCCCATCTCCTCATGCTACAGATATACCAAAAGAGCCCACTACTAGTGGCTCCTATGGCTCTGTTGCTATCCAAAATGTGTCAATAAGAGTCCAGGTGTTTGTAGTAGAAGGTAAACCGAATGTGTGTAATGAGAAACATCATAATCCTCAAGATGCTACTAATACTATGTCGACATGAGCTATATGTGTGAACATGAAGTAAAACTAATAAAGTTCTAAAGAGGTTCGCTTTCTGAATAGTCTATGAGACATAATAATAAGCAGGAGCTGCACTGTGTATCCATTTGGCTGGCTAAACCGAACTAGAGAGATATTTTCAGTAGCCTCCTGAGTATTTCAGAGCTTTCACTGCTATTAAACAAGCTTTTTCCGATCGATGAAATTATCTGACAGGATTCTGGATTTCTGTATGGGGGCTGAAGGCGAGGATGGGGTGCGTCAAGTCAATGTTACTCTTTTACTTTCTTTCTGGGTACACGTGTGAAATAGTTTAAACGCTTGAACGGTAGTTGCCCAAAGGCACGACACAAAATTACTGAATATAATGCATTTTCATGAGTTTGGTATGGAATATTTATTTTTGTTTGAAGTACGGAATAGGTCGACGGAAATACACATCCAGGCATAAAGTTAGGTTAGGCTTCACGAAAATGTTTTGGTGAAAATTAGTACGTATATTGCTAGTTACTAACTTTGACGTTACTTCCGAATATCATAGCGTCTTTACCGTGCCCTGGTTGATTACCAACTTTCTCTAATGGCATTTAACGCGCTTGCGCAGTTCTTGCTACAGCTACAACTCAGGCGGGCCTCAATGACGCTACATTAGATTTGCCGTGTCAGGCGGAGAATTACTGTAATATCAAGTTCGTGTGCTGTATAATATGCTATTTTGGAAAGAGGTCATTGGAAAGGCCATGACATAGTGCTGGATGATATTAAACCGCCCTACCATTACGCCACCATGGACATCCTGTAGAGAAGCTCGCTCCAGGAGAATATGGACATTAATGAACTGGGCAACCACTTATCTGTTCCCCAACTCCAGATATGTGTACGTTATGTTATGATTTAAGTAATACAGAACCAGTTCCAACTTGAGAAATGCAATAACCGTTTATTGGTAAATCAATAATGTGTGAAACATGGACATTCTTTCTGCAGAGGACAATATATGGCCAAAAAGACATATTTTCCTGTCCACAACACTGACCTAGCTTTCCTATTGAGGGGCGGGAAGTGATACATGAGTTGGCAAGATAACGGAGTTGGAAAATATCGTTTTTACGACCCGAGACATCCACGCCGGTTAGACCAATAATATTACAAAAGGAATCCGAGTATCTAGTAACAGAAATAGATGACCTATAGCGCATCGCAGAAGTCGCCGTAGTGTATATTGTTACATGTATTCAAGTTTCCTTCTGTTAGGAATTAATTAAATATAACATGGTCCAGTTTCTACAAATCAGCTTTCTTTGAAACCTGTATTTTTCGTGTGAAAGCCGAAGTTTACGGCCCCCGATCACTGTCGATTAAAGGAAATTGTAAACTATAACAAGGCTATCAAACAAGGCTGAGTTTTATTTCGCAGGTCCTATATGCACTAGTCTGTTGTCAAATTTTCTCCATTGAGCTTGCTCGCTTGCTTGTTTGAGCAAGGGGTACTTGAACCCTAATGCGTTGTTGCTGTCGAAGTGTCAATATTCATTCACATGAAACAAGGACTCCGGGACATGGAGCTAAGAGCTTCCCATAGAGCAGAGAGATCGCCCTATCAATAGGCCCAAGACCCACACAGCATGTACAAATAGATGGAAACTATGGCCAAGCCTAGTTGGGCATAGAAGAGGTAGTGGTGATGATATTAGAAGATAGCATATCCTCCTTTTAGTTGTGAAACTATTCGAATCAAATGCCTCTATTCGAATCCCCAGTGCAGCCAGAGACTACGTAGACACTCTCTGAGTCCAACTCTTGATTATAGACTAGGAAGATCCCGGATTCGGATTTAGTTGTGAACTCGCTCAAAGTTGACTAGATTTCGGATGAGTGGAAATGGAAATGTATGGGACGGGGCGAAGGCAAGGTTACTCTTCCTCAGAAACAAGCACCAGCGGAGCTGAGTGAGCTCTGGCGTCCTCAAGACTTTCTTCCAAAGGGTCGAAAAAATATGTAGTACTTTGGGCTATGCGGGTGTGCACTGTGGCTGTTACTTGCAATTTTCCATTTATTCCGTAGAAATTCAAAGATTTCCGTAAATGGGACGGCGAAAAAGTTTCCCATGAGAATCACTGCTTGTAAAACAAGTTCTCATAAAATTCATGTTTTAAATATCTTCAGGTAGGTAGGTCAAGGTTAGCCTTGAAGTAAATTTATAATAGTTAAATTAGGCTAGGTTTGCATTTAGTATTTTAATCGAACAAACTTACCCAATGGAACGTTTTCAAGGGAACGTGGAACTTTTCAAGTGAAAGTTTGAATTTATGATTAAAATATAAAAGTGGGAAGTCGGTAGCAAAATCAAAAGTCAAAATGGGAAAATTTTAAAGGCGAAGAAGAGATACTATTTTTTTGATTCACGAATTTGCTTTTGCTATGCTGATTATTTTGTTAAAGAACCCCCGCTGCTCCCGCTTCTTCCGCCCGCCCTCGTGAGTGAGCCACTTGAGTTCGCTTAAGGGTAAATCTGGTTGTAGGATTTGAAAATGGAGTACAAAGATAGTGCGGTTTAATATTGACCATCACTCTTGTGAGCCGGAGGAGCGGTGAAAGTTGGGATTGGAACGAGGCGCTCAAGTCCATTCAGATTTGAGATAGGGTCCTGAGGAGAAGTTCCACCTGGCCTAATGGACCGAGTGTCGGCCTGACCTCAGAACGTATCCCGTCAATTCCCTTCCATGCCATAATCGTGATAATAATGGCCAAAACATTTTAAAACAAGGTTTGTTTAAAAATTTCGGCAAACCTAGCCTAACCTAACTATAACCTTACTTGGCTAAAATATCAACAACTTAACCTTGTTTTAAATGTTTTCGCCATTATGACGTGCTTCCGAAATTAGGGTAGGAAAATTCTATTTCGTTAAAAATTGTTAGGCAACAAGCTTGAAACGACCTAAAGAGAATCGTAATTATTCTCTACTTACTGATTTCTGATATATTTATAAACGGTTGGCTCACAAAATGACCTAATAAGCCTACATTGTCGTCACACTGTGTTTGAAAGGAATATTTTGCACTTTATTTTTATCTCTTGAAAATGTAAAGCAATTTCACCTTGATTTTATTTTTGTAGGAAATGTATACGAGATCAAAATCAAACTCCAAATTACACACAATATGTACATTTTGGGAGTGAATTGTCACTATGAACTCTCTCCCTTTGAATTATCGCCTGCTATGAATTGGGCGCTATGAAATGTCGAGCTACGAATTGTGGCCGATTGATCTGAGAAGCGCGGAACTGGGAGGGAGATGTGGAGATTGTGGAAATTTAGGTTTTGTGAAGTGAGACAAGGAAGATTATGATTCCGTGCTCATAATCAGGTTGGAAGAGAGAAACATGTTTTTCCCAATATGTGCTCCAAACAAGGATCTTCTCTTCATCTCCGCCTCCCTAATAATATTAGTGCCCTACTCCAGCCCAAGCCTTTAAACGGAGCTAACCCAATCTCTTCACCCTTATTACCTCCTTTCACTACATCACCTAAATTGATTTTGATTCAATTAACTCTTCCTCTCACACCAAACAGAAAGAGAAAGCTCCGCTCTGGCTTCACACGGCTCAAGAATCTCGTCTGCCTCTGCAGCACAGAGATACGCCTCCAGCCAGCCAGAACCTTTCTCTGTCAAACACTAGTCAAACCTCTGTCCCTACAACCCAACCAGCTTCATTCTAATACTTTGTATGAATACATTATAAATCAAAGACACACTTATTTAACCTTTTAGCTAATTAGGTGAGGTTATGCGGTGTTTAATGCGCTTTCAGCTGGTGATTGAAATTAGAATGCTCAATTGGCCCAGTTACTAGCACAGAAGGCTTGTTACGGAATGAGCGATTCAAAATATAATCTTCTACTTTCAGGCAAAGGCTAAACTAAAATCTGTTGAAATCTATCTATTGAAAAGTCCATAAATTATTACCTGCGTAGCAACCGAAATAATCAAAATAATTTGGGGCCCAAGGTTTCTCCATCACATTGTAGAAAAACTTAATAAATCGCGTGCTTGTTTATGTCTAAATTGACTGAAAATTGGAATCAGTGCGTGTGATCAATTTAAGTAAATAATTTAAAATATTTTAAAATGAGGCAGGTGCCTACCTTACTTTGGCCGTTACGAGTTTGAATTTGAATCTGTTTCGTTATTTAAATATTTCATCTCCATAGATAGATCAACTTATAATAGGTAAGTACTCTAAATTACCACTGCAACTGCAACAAAAAAGTAATATCAATATATGTAGGATGTATTTTCAAATGACCACAATCGTACTATTTGGTGTAAGGGGGGAGCAAAACAAACCCCGTTTAGTATTGGGAATACGGAAATTCTAGGCTAGGACCCTGCTGCACACTCTTTAAGCCCGACACCTCACGTGTTGCATTTACCTTTACGTCTGACATGAGGCGTGAGGCCTCAGACTTAAAAGTTGGGCTTCGAGGTCCTAGAGTTTTGTGTAGAATTTCATGGAGCGGATGTAATTCTTAGCCGTATAATTATGTTTGTTATTAATTACGCTGCGTGAGAGAAAGACAAGTGTTGTTGGAACCGACTGAGTTTCTCCTGCCTCTAATTACACCTAGTTGTCTGCAAATATTATTCATTCAATCAAATAAAATCATTTCATTAAGGTGCATGGGAAACATATGAAAGAAAATCAACTAGTGGTTCGGTTACCCCTTAGCTACTCAATTATTACCAACAACCCTCAATAAAGCAAATGCATGTGAGAAAATTGGATTGGGCTAACCCCATTTCCATCATACCCCGTAATCAACTATTATCCACAGCCCTATACTTATCTCAAAACTTATACTACATGATTTGAATTCCAAACTCTATTTCAGTATCAGCAGCATTGGGTATTGGGTTACGTTCCACATACCACCCTCGCTTGACTTTCACCTAATCATATTTCCATTTGGTTGTGGTTGGCACCCATTCTGGACTGGATGCCTCTAGCTTCCGCGATTACCTTGTAATTAATCATTTCATCTGCCGCTTGCTACGAAGCGACCATGCTGTGACTTTTAATTCATTGTGATCAACTATTACTCCCATCAATTGTAACAGAAGTCGGCTCGTTAAACTCGAACTGAGATATGAAACTGCTGTTGTGCGGAATCCTGAATAAAGGGGATATACCTGTATGTACAGAGTGTCCCAATGGTAATGCGAATTTTTTGAATTTCGCGGGGAAGCGTCTAAGCATAATTTTTGATTTTGCCT
>JAQFXY010000156.1:0-51928 GCA_034693865.1 Ceratophysella sigillata
AGTAATGGACGGTTAGCCGTTGCCCCATTCCACAACTACCCACAATGAGCGTAGTCATGTCATGAAACACCGTTACCAGGGTGACCCTGGACAAGTCCGGAGGGCTTCCATACTCCCACCCCATGTCACACATAAATTTTTTTAACTCGAAATTTTGAAAAAATTACAAAAGTTGGAAAAATACCATTTATTCTCGTCAACAGTAGAGTAACCAACAAACGTATTCAATAAATACAATTCAATCACATACCATTCTCATCATGCATACATTTCCAAGAGATACACAGTGCTTAACACTGATTCAAGGGTACGCCAGTAGTATCTAGGTAATAACCTCAATTTGTCCAAATATTTGTTTGATTTCTTGATTTCGCTGAAATATATTTTGATTTCTTATCATTCTCATTCAAGCCACTGGAAACCGATCGTAGATCGGGAACTCGTCTAGTTCTATATTAAATCTATTATTTCACTTGGAAGAAGGAGCAGCTGCATAATCCAATGCATCAAGGAAAGCAATAATATTTGCGTAGTTATGAGAGGATACGCAAATGTGCTGTATGAGCCCTTAAAAGGCACATGTTCCCAATCCCAATATGGATAAAATCTGGAAAGATTAGCAGTGAAAACATAGGCTAATGAATAATTTTCACAGAATCGGGGAATTGCTAGAAAGTTTTTCCCATTTTAAGGAGGACTACAGCTACAGATTCACTTTAGACACAATAGAACTTTTGAGTTTCGTTAAGACCCGCCGCCTCCGGAGGAAAAGCTGATTTGTCTTATTGGAAGAGATGCAGCTCGTACAAGCTTAGTAGTAAGCAAATTACATGTCGGAGATATACAAATTATGCTGAACAAGAAGCTACATACATAGATTAGATTAGAGCTAATAAATAAATCGGAGGACGCTCTGTGTTTCTAAAACCAATTAAAATCAGTCGAGTAGGCCTCTGTGTTCGGCTGTCTCTCCTAACTTATGCACGGCTCTACGAATACGAATGCTTGTTTAAGAAGCCAGAGTTGGAATTAGTAGAATCCTATGCAATAAAAGACCGTAGCTAGCCTGAAACTCGAAAACCCGTGTAGCCCAGAAATGAATATGTTGACTTAGTTTTTATGCACGTTTCAAAGTAAACTTTTTCTGGGAATGAAAGGAAGGAGTTGATTAAAAGAAGTAAAAAACAGACGACAGAGTGAACGGGGAAGAGAGGGAAAAGGAACTCTCGAACCTCTAATTTATTACTAGGAATTTGGAATTTAAAATCATTATAGACGCCTTTCATGAACGGGTGTTGATAAGTGGAAACAGGCCGTGGCCAAAGACACTACGCACGCTATATGGACTTCCACATTTCCAGAATCTGCTTTCCATTACTGTCCAAAACTCGGTAACCTAGCCCGAACAAAGGATTGTACATAGTCCACATATTGGATATGTTTGGATTTCAGCCCTGTCTCAAAACATTCCAATCTGGTCCATGCACTTCTGTTTTCCAGCCAGGCTCACCTGACCTACCAAAAGACAAAATGTGTTCTTTTAGGTTCTGCTCGGAGCATCTCTTTCATTCCATGCTTTCTCTCTGATAAGCGAATGAAAGGAATGTGGGATATACGCGGATGTTCTCTCCTTTAGCTTGAAATAGCTTGAGTTGTGCCGATGAATACGAAATGCCCAAGTTATAAAGGAACAAAGTGTGTTGATGGTTTGAAATTCTCAAAGAGGCTCTATGTTGTTGGAGCGATGTAGTCAATTGACTTGACTGGACTGAGGCCTGTTGGATTGCATCAAGACCTGGTTTATATTTCTGATCAGGAATCGAGACTCAACCCAACTCCGTCACTTGGAATTCCACTTCATTCTCAACTCAAGTGAAGAGTAAATAAATCTTATGCTTAAGGAGAGGAGGGAGAAGGGGGAAATGAAACAGTTGATTTATTAATATTTTAAATCTTTCCCACAAAACAGCTTTCCTCTTCGGTCCATCTCCATTTTGAGCTTGGGCTTATTCAGAGCTAATACTTATATACAACTCGTGCTCCATCCCCACTTTCTGTTTCAATATTTAAGAGCAGTGCTCAACTTTGACTTACTTTGAATTCGGCGCCTTGCAAACAATATAAAGTAATGCAAAGTCCTTTTCAAAATTGCAAAATCTTCTGTCATAGAATATGCTCAAATCACCCAAAACAGAAATAGACGGACTCAAGCCGTCATGACTTGCATTTCACCACATAAACAATTTATTTCTAAGGTAGGCTCAATTAATTGCATATAATCCAATTTTTCAAATGACGATTGGATAAGCCTAGATAACAATAATAAAAGTATGGATTATAATCAAATTGGTAGGAAGGAGCTGATCAGGATCAGGGACTGAAGTATTGAGGCCTTAATAAGGGCATAATGGTATCTTTAACGACTTGCATAATACCGCCCAAGACCATCAAACCAAGCCAATCAGTTCAATCTATTGGAAGATGAGCTAAAGTGTTGATAGGAATAAATTGGGCTGCAGTCCAAAAAGATTAATGAACCTGACTCAAAAGGGAAGCAGAGGAATTTCCATTATTCATTTATTAAATTCAATATGTAAATAAAAATATTTTGGAGTGAAATACCAAGAATGCACCTCAATAAAAAAGTCTGATACATTTCTGATTTGTGAGATAAGATGGGCGGATTAGGGAAAGGAGGACGAGACCAAATAATTTACGAACCGGTCTAGCTCAAGCATAAGGTCCAAAGATGGGCACCAATTAACGACACCCCGTTGTGACGTAGAAATGGAATATTTGATTTGAGGTGCCTAGTCCGAGAAATTCAATTGAAGCTTATGCAAAGAACGTTCTCTTAGACTGTTATTCGGAGATTTCCTAAAGTTGAATTTTTGAGACCTAATCTTGTAGCTAATATTCACACTCCCTAGTCTGTCTGAACTCTATCCACAATCCACAGCACAATCCAGGTAAAACCAGCCGTTTTTCTGTCTTTACTTTTACATTACACAATACGTCAGACCCAGTCTGAAAAGTGGCGAGGTGCTGTGATATGGGATTTTTGTGTTGCGATATTGAGTGCGGCGAGGTGGTTTTGGGCTGCTGACTCATTTATTTTATTTTTTAGAATTTTGTGCTTTTAAGCTGTAGAATGTTGTAGAAGGTGGTATTTGGGAGCTTTGGTATATTTCCAAACCCTTAGTGGATTCGGCTGCGTAAGTGGACGTAGAAGTGGTCGCCCACGCAACGGTGGAGGAAGTGCATTGTCTCTGAGGAGATTGGGAGTGAAGCATAAGTTGAGTTAACTATTCCCTCCACTTCACTTTTATGACACGTCTCTTATTATGCTCCAAATGGGAAGTGGTCCGTTTGGGCTTTGTGGAGTAAGAGGCGAGGCGGGATAAGAGGCTGGCATAAAAACTCAGGAGCCATTTGTGTGGGCTTTAATTAGGAAATAAAATAAATGGGAAGACAGTGTTTTACGCAATTAAACTTCTCTATAGTCCTTTCAATTCATAACTTGTCATAATCCTCGTTCGTCTTCAGACCACGTTCATTCCTATTAAATCTTATGGACTTCATTCATCCTCCTCTTATTCTCACATCACGTCCTCTTACACGCTCTCCGCTCCTGGAGACTTTCTTCTCCCACACGGCGCCTGGATTTTCAGGGATCTTCGGTTTTCGGTTTATTCAAGCTAAGAGAAATATTCGGAGTTAGAGCTCCTAGTACAGTAGCACTATGTAGAATACTTTTAACCTTGGCGTAATACGTAACAAATAGTTAAACTTCTAATCAATCAACATCCTCTAATTTTATTTTGAAGGCTTCTGCTCCTACTAAGAGTGAGAGCGGCGATTGAGTGATTCCGCCTTCCACCTTTCATTTTCATCTAGTGGTTTGTTGAGCGATTCCTCAGTTTACCCAGCTATCCACCACTTATTCCAATTATTGTATTATTAACTTCTCGGCTCCATGCATTAATATAAATATAATCCGCTTTCGAGACAGAGAATGGAATTTGGTCTTCGCATACCTTGGACATGATGGATCACATATCATGTTAATTTCCTGCTGGAAAACAAGACCAAGAATCGGGATTCCCAATTGAGCGGTCTTTCGACAGACAGACACTCCTGACACATCTCTCAAGGAATCCAGCCAAACTAATTACGTAGTAGAGAAGCCTAAATTTTGAAACTCATGACTCTCCTTGGCTTCAGCCTACACGTACATATAAGTTTGAATGTATCCGAGCCATCAACGTGTCTTCGTCTGACACCTTTTACTTTTTTAGTTTTGGTTTAAAAAAAGTTGGGAAAGAAGCTGACATGGAGCTTCTTTTCCTGTTGAATGGCTTGAAGAGCGAAAGAAAAGAAGCTCACAAGAGATTTCCATATATGGAGAATGAAATGGACAAGTTCCGGACATCCCATAACAAAAATACAAAGATTTCCCTCACCGATAGCATCCCTTCTTCTGGCATATATCTTCTATTTTCTGCCATGTGTTCCTTGATCCATGTGTATTGTAATCTTAAGTGCTTACTTGCATATGCTGCGGTTACTACATTATATTTTACATTATCATCACATCTGTTTATCCCCAGGTTCATCTAGAGATGTGTCTAGACTTAATGCCCACTTACAAGGCGTAATATTGAAAAACAAAATCTTTTTTACGATTTTTAGAAAACAATTATCACCACACTTGCAAATGCCTTCTCCCGGGTACGTCTTATACATATTTTCCTTAATTCTGATACTAGGCAAGTTTTTAAATATTTCACACTTTCATAGTGATACAGGCGAATAGATTTTACAAATGACTGGAAATACTTAATAAAACATCACAGCTATGACAAATACTATAATTGATGGCTAGATTCGTACAAAAGCTGTAAATATATTTACCACGACGTTTTCGAGCAAACTGATTGATTCCCATTTTAAATTGTGGGTTCAAAGTACAAGTGGCTTCCGAAGAAGGACGCTAACAGACACCTGAACACCTGATACCCGAAGCATGTATTATGTAAATTAATTGTTCCCCAAACACTCATCCAATGTCATTAACGTGTAATAAGGTAAGCGTCTCTTTCTCGTCTTTAACGCACAGTTCGTAAGCCGCATGCCCATATCGAGCGATTTAGATTTTTGAAGAGTAATTTAATCCAATGAAGAAAAAGAGGCTCTGATGGAGGATAATTTAAAGTTTTTACAAAGAAAAGATCCAATCCTTTCATCCTCTGCTTGAGTTAATTAAAAGTAAAACCTTGAAATGGGAAAGGAGAGTGGATTTAATTGAAGGCGAATAAGGAGAGAGGCTGAGATAATTTGAATGATTTTAAGCGACTGAGAAATAAATAACATTTCAAGGTGTGTGGTCGATTAAAATCTCTCCTCAGTCACTCCGTAACTTATTGCAGGCTTGTCTTAACGCAGCGTCACACTATATTCGTTCATATCGTAAATTTTAGCTCAATTACCTTTTTCAGTAAGATTTAGCATTCTTCCTCTTAAAACGGAGCAGCTTATTTATTGTTTGTCTCAAGTGTGCGACACTAGGTCTCTGTCTCTTGTAAATTGCAACTTGCACTTGTAGCCAGCTGAGAAGTATTTTACTGAGATGAACAATAAACATGTTTCTGGTTGAAAGTTGCATGTTGAGTTGACGGCTGAGTACCGGAGTACCTGTTTAGTTTGTAGTGTCCAAAGTCTGCTAAGGAAATAAATTAATTATGAAGAAAATCAAAAACATCATATTAAAAAATACCGAGTACAGTTCTTAACCTAAAACAGAGCTACTCACAGCTCAGAGCATACTGACTAGGTCTGGCTATTGTAATTTACAATAACTACGTATGTACCAACAGTGCTTACACTTTTCTTCATGTCTTCTCTTACCGTACTATAAACTATAATTTGGAGTTTTCGTCCGTCTGTCCAGGATTATTTCTACACTGGAAGGAAGTAGAGGGAAGATTGATAGCTTGAAATGTTTCCCTTGGCCCAGGTAACAAAATAAAATCTGCTTGACCCCAATCGGATAACCCTATGTCCTTATTCTACCCTTAAACCTGAATTAACGCCGAATTAAGGATAAAGTACAAAAATCAATTATAACAAGACACAACCACTTCTACTACACATGGAGTTTGGTTTTCACACTTGTGTTTTCGGAGCCATGGCTCTGCTAAGAAATTAGCAGAAAGAATTATCCCATTTTTGTTTTATCCTTTTAATCAGTACGTTAATGGAAATAGAAGCCTTTATTTCGCTATCAAAGCTCGCTATGAGTACCATGGCAATACTCCTGACACCTCTTGCATTTCGTCAACCAACCAAAGCATTTGAACAGTTGAAACATGGAAAGGAAGTGGGATGATACTGTAGTTGGTAAATAAGTGAACTAAGGACGAGTCGTTGGAACCTTCGCTCTAATGCATTTTGACTTGATAGTTTAGTAAAAACGTGTTTTGGTAATTCAGTTTGTCATCAAACTGTGTCTCAGCTCTTGTGAATCAAGGGCTTGGAGCTGAAATAAGCATTTTCACTCAATTTCTAAATACTCGGAACTGCAGACAGCTTGGGAGTGCAGGATGCGCTTGTCACCAAAAAACCTCTAATTTCTTGGCAATGACAAACTATGTATGTACATAAATACATTAGGTATATCAGAGACAAGTGTACGTACAACTGGATGTTGGTTCGTTTCGTACTATGTAAATAGTACAGCAAGTAACTTTGAATGTTTGGAGTAAGAACCAATACAGTATTCACCAAGTTTCATTCATATTTGTCCATTCGTTGACAACGGGAGGCATCGATCGTGAATTCGAGATCCGAAGATTTGTATAAAGCAAATATATCTACCTTTACCCATTTCTGTGTTGCTATTTAGCTTGTTTACTTTTCCCGAGCAAGAGAGCATCCAAATCTGAATAAACTTCCACAACCCTGTCAATATGCACAAATACATAGAACCGATGCACTACCCGGTACTTTTCTGCAATTTGTAGCTTTCCTGCATTGAGTCATCCTCAAGTAAATAGATTGCTATGTGCAGATGTGGAGTCTTTACGAGTTTTTAGTATTGGCTGAGTTATAATTGAGATGGATGCATTGAGATACATACGTACATACAAACATTCTACATAGGTAAGTAATTTCGGCGTTTCATCCCAAAAAGTTTCCATAAAAAATGGGATCATCTTCCGTTGGAAAGGCCGCGTGTTCCCTATAAATCTCCCACTGTGTGATTTTTGATTTTGTACATCCAGAAATCCGAAGTTGGAGATAACCAACTGAATAAATCTGTGCCTTTCTTCCCAAGGATGAAATCTATAAATAAACATAATTTGGACCATCTGATCTGTGTACCAGATCTGACTAGGAGGAAATACAAGTATTACATCTGTACAGAGAGCTGTAATAGATTTACGTGTTTCTAATCTCGGGCATCCCTGAGTCAGTTAATAAATCAAATGTTGAGCTTCGTCTCTCAAAAAATACGAGGATACATTTGTCATCTCCAGAACCCATCCAACATGCTTCCTTTCAAATAAAACATGCATATAACCTACGTAACGTATACAGCCTTCCAACCCAATCACTTTCCCTTGAACTCATTTAGGCGGAAAAACTTAGCATGTGCTACCATCCTCTTACTAATGCTAGCCGAGCTATGCTCCATATTTATGGATTTATGTTCACAAAAATCAATTTCCAAATAACACGTTCTGATTCCCATTTTAAGCAAATAAAGCACAAGGGATTATCTCATCCAGCTTTACTGCTTCATACCGATTACATGTTACATGATCTCGAAATTCAAATGCCGCAAGAGCTGTTTTACAATGAACTTGCTAGAGTAGTAGTACATAGCATTACTAGAAAAAGAAATATCGCATTTAGCTCAGCCATTAAAGGATAAATTGCTTCAACTTAAATTAGAAAGCAGACAGGACTAGTCAATTAGAGCCTGTAGCGCTTACACACAGTGGTTACAGATTAGCGGAAGGCGAAGGTTGCAGTGACTAGCTCGGTAAGGCCTTGGATTTTGTATGTAGTAGATATTCCGCTGAATGACATTAGGACTGTGCTAGTCTAAAACTGGGTTTAATTCAGGGAAATGGGAAATAAAAGTCTTTCGCTTGCGTCAGAACAAATCAAAGCTCATCGCCTGAGCAGATACGACTATACGACTATATGGGACTATGCATAGACAATAGACAAGTGAGTGTGAGTACTTGGATTTGGATTGTAATTTCCTTAATGCCTCTTCAAGAGGTTTTGAAGTGGCGGGATTGTGGGAGGATTTATTGGTCCTAGTCTTGTTTGTTCTCCATGTCTATCTCCAACATTCCCATTTCCCTTCTCACAACTGCTCAGCTCATCCTGTGAGACCAGAAGGGTTCCATGGGCTTACTCTATTCGTCATCCCTTCAAGCTCTCTTGTAAGGAGTTGAAGCATAAAGTGATTGTCTAACGCTAACAACGGCGTCTTGTAGCCAGAACTAAGCGCCAGCTCGCAGAATATCGGAAATGCATTCTTAAACAAATACGAAAGTAAAGCAAACGCACAATAATTCTGAGCCATCATGGCAATCACATATTTACTAGTTCATATTAATTACTGGAAGCTTGGTACTGTCCTCACACGATATTCTTGGTACATAAACTTAAATAAACTGAACCCGCACTACGCAGCTTCGGCACGGTAATATCGTATTTATTTAAATAACTGCAATATCAGTTATTTAAATAAGGAATTGATTCAACCGTTAGCCAATTGAACGACTGGAATGCCTCATGCGTTATGTGAGGTTCTGCGGTGGGAGTTCCTTTTAGATTTGAATGCCCCAAGCACTTAATTATTGGTACAAGTAGTTGAAGCTTCACAAATTACTAATGTGACACGTAAATACGGGATGCAGTGTTGTTGAAAGTTTTAGCGAAATATCAGTTTATGAGCACGTGGAATACTGGAATTTTGTAGAGCCTTCTGGTCCCGTCCGAGCTACCGCAGAGAGCTTTTTGAAGTCCGTGTCCATTTGGAGAGGTTGAAGACAAGCGATCCACTTTGAAATCTGTGCTTGTCTTCAGACTTGGTCGCTTTCTCTTTGGAGACGGACTATAGCATTAGCAGGTCTGAAGTGACGGGTAGAGAGAGATTAGGATCTTCCACTCCAACTACATCTCGTACATGTTGTGTGTGCTTTCTCCGAACTGTTAAGAACAGCAGCGTGTCAAGAGTATGGATGGAGCAATTAGAAAACTGGAAACCAAAACCACTTTCTCAAGTTCGAATTGTCCCTAATGCCCTCCAAAAGTCCCAGTCTGCTTCCCACATAATTACATTAGCAAGAGCTCTCTTCTTCTTCCAGCCAAGCAAGTGGGCTGCGGACTTTTGTTCAGACAGCTTTCACTTGGCTCTCTCCAAGAATCTACAGCTTCATTCACTGGCTGAGCATCCACTGGCTAGAGACGAGTTTTAATTACACATTCCCATATGCAAAATCCTTACTACATTATGGCCTCCCACATTCCAAATTCTTTCCCTCTATTCTTCTGAGACGAGGTCTGGAAGCACAATTGTCTCTTACACACAAATCTTTGCAGCGGGAATGCGATTCTTAAGTCTTTATCGAATTTAACAAGGACCGTCATGATTCCCACTCCATTCAATTGCAAAATTCTTGTGCATAGACTGAATATATTGTGCTTGAATATCTAGCCGTAGGCTGTGGACAGAGGCACCGTAACTGGCTGTTTTAGTGTAGGTACTAGGTACGCCAACCAAAGTGATAGGTAGGTACCTAATAGTAAGAAAATTAATCATTGAAACAGTTGAGCTTGGAATCATTTTGTTCTAAAATAAGAATTAGGGAGACGGGAGACTACGACTGGGCTGATGAATGGGCTCATGTATTTACTCCTAACGCCATAAATATACTAAGCCATTTACATCCCTTTTTTTATTTAGTGCCGTACCGTAGTTATTATTATGTATACAGAGACATATGGTGCATGCATGGCACTTGGATACAAGGCATATCGGAAGGAACGTGCTCCTTAAGTCGAGCGGAATTGCAGAAACATAATTTTGGAGACTTTGCAGAATCTAGATTAGCACGTTAAGTGCTTTTTTTATCATTAAAAGAGGATTTGCACGCATAAAATGAGAAATTGGATTGGTAAATACAAGAAGCAGGATTCAGGCATTAGGTTTCGGAAAAGAACGCCGAACCACACACACCTTTTATAGTTAAGCATATTCATGGATGGAAATTACACCTTATGAACAAATCCATATAAGCGTGGTCAGCCAAGTTTTCGCTTAAATGCATAATGCACTAAGAGATTGGACGTGAGAGTTCCTGCACTGTAATTCATTTTATAACTTGATTCTAATGTAAATAGGCCCGACTCCAGTCAATTCTCCTCACTTATTTGTCCCTATTCCGTCTAAAGAAATTGCGTTGCTGTGAGCTAGTATGCTTTCTCCAAGGAGATAAGGATAAGACCGAACTAGAAGATCCAATAATACAGTATGAGATTTGTCAAAGAATAAGAATTCGCTTTCTCCAGTCCGTTAGCCCTACAGCTTGTCTCCAGTTCTGTAAGCATAATAAAAGCCCATGCTTACAGCCCATGCCTATACTGATCCCCAGCTTAATCATAGTTGACAGCAGAGGACAAGCGAGCATCAAGATGCAATTGTGGAAATTGCATCCAATATATTAGATTGACAGTAAATAAAATGGGACTATAAAAGGACTAAAAGCACTGTACACAAGAATTTGGAGGTTTGGCAATACATAAGTAAGTCCACTTCTTCTACGATCTCCGCCTTCTGCTTTCTCCTACTTTCTCCATCTTACAGCTCACTCACTCACTCTACCTTACTTACGCTTTGTTCACATCCAAGCTCCACACAGATTATCATTTTCTAGCCCACTCTCTCCAAATCCTGATATTTACCAAATACTTTTCATAATAGCATAATTTGGCCAGCAACTCAAAAATTCGCAGAATTCTGATGAGAAAATGAAAAATCTAAATGCAGAACGTGGTTTAGAAATGATATTTGAAGAGTAAATCCGTTAATTACGTTGACTTATTACACATAAATGGACCGTTACTACTTAGTCTTATTACTTGACAACTTTTAGCCCAGTTTACTTCCAGACCGGAACACGAGCACTTCTGAAGACATTCTAGAGTCTCGAGTTCAGGAATCATTAATCATTCTACCCAACAGATATCATACAAAGTCCACAAGCCTTTCTCCCTGTCTCCCTCCCAGTCGTATGTATTTTGTATTATGTCATGTCCTAAACTAATCTCAAGCTCGTGAATGTCCTGTTCCTAATAGCTACAAATACTATGTAGTCCAGACGCTACTCCTATTTATATTTCATGTCCAGAATTACTCATTTTATTTTTTCCGTGATTTTGTACAGGCAAGCTGGTCCCTTTCGCCGAGCTCTCAGTTGCTCATGCATCTGTCTTGACCATTTTGGCAATTAGCTTGGAGAGATACATTGCCATTTGTCGTCCGCTCCGGGCCAATTACACTTGCACCAAGCAGCGGGCTGTGGGGATTTGTATTGCCATCTGGATTATTGGACTCATCGCCACCAGGTAGCAACCACTCATCACCTCCTTTAAATTATGCTACGCTTTTCTGTCGTTGAGCAATTTGTTAAACCTACACCTGCTAACTTATGCAAGTAATTAGAAATGAACTGATGCGAACTTAATAAAACAACATTCAAGAGTTTTAAAATTGTGCACAGAGATGCTCATGACGAGCTTTATAGCCAGTCAGATCACATTTGGGAGTAAACTTGAGAAGCACCATTGTTTTTCTACGCGGTCCATTGGGATAAGTGATATATTAAACGCGAAGCATTAACTGTGAAGTGCTCTTTGGGTGTTTTCCACCTTAATGCTAGCATGCTAGCGACTTGCCAATTCTTGTTGATCAACTCTATACGGTAGCTCTTTTCCATAACCAGTTTTGCGTGTATTATCTTTGAGTAGCATTAATCATTACAATAGAGAAGCAGGTTGCAATTTAAGTTAGAGAGAATTTCCGGGTATTTGCAGATTTGCTGTAGAACTTGAATTGAGCTGATACCAATTATCAGGACTGTCTTCTCGGTTCAAACCCTTCTTCACAATCAGAGATTGAATTTTTCTGCGTTGATTGAAAATTTTCCATGTGAATACTGCGAACCCGATTAGTGTAATTAAGGCGAGTAACACGGTGGTGGTAATAAGAGCGGCGTACTTCGAATTGTCTCCACTCATTATTTTCTCCGTAACTGCAACCGTGGGTACAGTGGTTACTCGAACGGTGGTGGCCGTTGTGGGTTTCACTGTCAAGGTTAAAAAAGATGGATTGACGACGAGATTAAAGAAGAAGCTGGATTAATATTCACAGTGGCATAGCGCTGTTTTTTTGGAATCTATCCGCCAAAGGTGGTAATCACAAGTTTCTCAAAATCGTCAATAATGGCTGCCCAACTTGCTTCGAGTAAGGACCGCTGCTGTGCTGTTCCCATGGAAACCTAACTTGAGCCATATCAACCTTCAAACGCCTGACAGAAAGGAGAGAGACGCAGGTATCACGTGCATCATGCAGAGCAAATGTACTTGTAACACACAAGGCCCCTAGTCTGTGTGTTGTAGCAGGATGATGCCGCCCATGTTAGGTTTCCCTGGAAAGGAGGGTCAACAGTAGAATACCAGCACTACCAGCAGTACTCACATGTCGGAGGTATTGTAATAGGGACAACTGCGGGCTCCTCAATATCAATTGTAAATATTTTCTGCGCATTTCCGGCGTCTGAAGAGGCTTGGCAAATGTACTTTCCTTGATCGTATTTAGTAAGCACTTTGATGGTAAATGAAGAAAGTGTATTCTCGAGTTCTGGTTCGGGTTCCGTGTCTTGGAGGACATTATGATTCTTGTACCAGCTAATCTGGCTTGGTTTTGGATCGCCTTCTGCATCACAGTTCAGGGTCACAGAATTCGTTTTGTTCAGGTTCACACGAATCCTTTCAATTGCCTTCTTGAAATATGGCGGAGTTGGTTCTAAAATAACGAATAGTGGAAGTGTATGTAATTCTTATTGCGATCAAGCTTAGCATATCAGGCTCACGGATTTCCATCAATCTTACTTTTTACTTTAATGTTAACAGCCAGGGATGTCGAACCAATTCTACTGGTCGCCGTGCAAATGTGGCGGATCGAAGTATCCGTCCTGAGATTAGCAAGGTCGAAGGACTGCCCAGTTTTCTCGTTCTAAGAATTACAATGTGTGTGTCATTGTACAACTGCTAAATATAGAAGCGATTGATATTCAAGAAAATTGAGTTACGCGTAAAGTTATTTCCGGGATAGGGTCACCAATTACTTCTGGGCAGAATTCAGCAACACTTTCGAGTTTCTTTGTAAAACCTTGATAAATAATGGTTGTTTTATGGTCACTTGAAAAGGCAGGCATCACCGGCCCTAAAAATTAAAATTAATGCATTCAATTTTTCGTAGCATATTTCTCTTTCAATATGTTAACGATGAACTGGTGTCCAATAGTAAAAACTTCGGATAACCTTGTATAACTGGGAAAAGAGAAATACAAATTCGTACTTTTAACCTGAACCAGAAACTTGGTCGTCCTTACTCCACGCTCTGTGATAACCTCGTATATGTACGTTCCCGCATCTTGTAGTTCAATTTTATTGTGAAAGTCCCACATGTCTCCAGTTCTTATTCCTGAAGTTATGTTTAGTGTCAGCGGCTCCTTCAATAGTACATAATATCAAACCTTCCATTAAACCGTCAAATGGAACCACATAACGTGTAACGTGGCCCTAACGATATGTCAATCGCGAATATATTGAGCTAGATATTTGTTTCGCATTTAATTGATTTATTAGGCGTAGTATTGGCATGTTTTTTACGGCTTAATATTAAAACGACGTACAAAAAATGTCATTTTGCCTTACAAAGAACAGAACTGCCTGATTGACCCCTGTTTTTCGGCGGTTTTGGGCCCCGAGTACAAATGTCTGAAATGTATTTAATATTGCTCTAGGGATCGGGAGAAGCTGAGAAGTTTAGCATTGCACATCTCAGATGGATTCGCGAAAGGTGGCGCGGTGTCTTACTGACATAGAATTAAGTAGAACGGACAGACGGCCGGAAACTCAAAAATATAGAGTAGATGTGGTTCGAAATTATTCGTTGTGGAAACTAGTAGAATACTATTTGCTGAATGATTTTCTTTAGCTGTTGTCTTGTCCGTTGTTCGGTTTGGTCAAATCAACGTAGGTTCACCAGTATGCAGTCTAATGATAGTTCAAGATTTACGTCCATCTAAACGCTGAAGAACAGGCAACGTTCGTACTTTAGCTTAAAGGCCTATATAAATGCCATTTTCACCTTCCACCACCACTGAGCTTTGATTTCTCCCTTGTAAACGAGAATACGCTGCAGACTTCTATTCGTCTCTCCCACGTAGAATGTTGTATTTAAAACTCCATTATGCAAGCTCTCCAATCCGTAGTCAGTTTCTAAATGGAGGCGTCCAACACGAAAAGGTGAAGGAATGTGTATCATAATGTGTAAATTCAAAGAGGCAGACAGTCCTTACTTGCATGAACGTTCAGCTTGAAATATTTAATATCTGAGCCTGCGTAATTCTGGGCCATGCATCTGTAGAATCCATGTCTTGGGAAAGTGGCACGATGGATCGTCAGTTTCGTATTTCTGGTCAGGTCGTCGTAATAGGAATGAAAACCCAAACCCCATTCCCAGGAAGTTGGAGTCGAATTGTCCCTCATGAGCTATCAAGGCGGTGATATTGATTATTACATGATAACTTGACCAAAATTAAGTTCAAGTATACGTACACGGAACCATGTTATATTTGGGGCTGGCATGGCACCTGTTTCACATAAAAGTGAAACCTGAGCTTCCGTGTACGTGTCCACCTCTTCAAAGTTAGGTTTGAATTTCGGGGCAATGGGGTCTGCAATACAATATTAAATCACATTTGACAATCAGGTTCCTTTCACGCTTCACGCTGCAGTAGTTATTTACCTTTATAATTCACTGAACGTGAAACGTTCGCCCATTCCGTTGAATTCCAAACTGGACCCAAGCAAAAAATGTGTGTCAAATTCTTATTGACGACTGGGATTATGTCTCTGACCACAATGGCGTTGCTCCGTTGGTCATAGTATCCATAGTTGTCTGTTTGCAAGAAATACATGAAGTGGTTTCATACCTTTTAGTTTTTTTACACGAACTGTAATAAACTGGAATACTCTGCTCACAAGGCCGAAGCTGCATACTGTTGTTACTGTACATTAATCCAATTCGATAACCCAGGGCAAAGTAGTATACCGAGAACCTGCATGTCACGTCAACCCGATCATTAACCACGACAGACCCTCCGTGCTTTAATCTGTGCATAAAGATCATATCACGCCCACGAACTTCATTCCACTGGAAATCTATAATATAGAACAATAGATTATGGCTGGGTAAATCAGGCCTGTATTCTGTATTTAGTAGTAAAATAAAACTTGAAATTCGGCATACGCATATTGTATGATTTCGTCGTATCTTCGTATTCCGCAAACCTTTGGTTCACACCGTCTGACCAAACAGGTGAATGAGTGGAAGTGGTAGTAATGTTCTGTGGAGCCCCGTCAATGGTGGGCGGCATGGAATAGAAAAATAGTTGTGCCACCACGATGGACCCATTTGAAGAACAGTACGCTGTGCCGGGCTCAAAACTTTGGGGGGACACGAATGACGTTGTTTTGGAAGACGAAAATAGGGATGCATTATTTGCAATCGTCCTTACGCAGGAACGCTGGAACATAACACAAGATTATTCGATATTGGCCTACGATTATTTCTTGCTGCTGGACCTCCAAATCCTTAGTGTTTTGGGCTCAGGATTTTAATATTGCTGATATCAGTGGCGCGGGGTTTGATTGGAATCTTGATTTTTCACGATTTCAGGGAAAACGTGGATTAATTAATAAAGCCACGAAAGCCACGTGACCTGGTGTCTCAATTGAAATTAGATTCCAACCGCTACTTACCTGATTCTTAATAGTTCTAAATAGGTTTTGACAGGCCATGCCCTCATGACAATATGCGAAATTCATAGAAAGTTCTTCATCGGATCGACCTGATCCACTCTCACATCTCCATTCCGGAAGAGTCGATCCCTCTCCTTCTTTGACGACCAAATAGGCTGGACATGCCAGACTCCCATTTCCTAACCCGGTTTGAAATGGGCCTTCTCCGTAGTCCGGATTAGACTCGTTCCTGAGCCGAATTATCAAGTTTTCATTGAGCCATGGCTCGTGATGTTGTTGGTCGTAGTTGTTAGTCGTGGTCGTCGGTTTCGACGTTGTTGTATTGCCAAGGCCGACATTCGTGACTTCGTAATATGACTCCACAGTTCTAAATAGGCTTTTGTTTGATACGGAGCGACAAGTGAACCGCTCTGGTGAGTTTTTGAAGTTATAGTGGGGTGATATTCCAAGGGTTGCATCGTACTTGAAGGCTCGAGGGTTCGTGTAATCAGTCTCATTGAAAAACCGCTCGATCGGTGAGTACTGAAGATTCTGTGTGTAGTAGATGGCATGTTCCTGTGCGGAATGTATAAGATCAGCTAATTAACATTTAGAATCACATGCTTAAGTACTTGGAAACAATTGTTCAAAGATTGTAGGATGTAGGACAGTCTTTACATATGTCCCACAATTCAATTCCAGTCCGATCACTGACCCGTTCGAATGTAATATGTAAATATCGAATGCCCTCGCTCTGTGAATAGCTGAGTGATCACTGATCATCATTCTGATCTTCAGTGGCTTTTAAAACCTGACTCAAATGTGTTTTTATTACCAACCTCATTGTAATTGTAAATCCACTCAATGGGATAGCTTGCCTTACACTCAAACCTAACCTTCAAGGATACGTATTGCTGTGATGTTGTTACTATGGGCAGAACAATCACTTGAGTAAAATTGACTAATGGCTGCATCGGTGTAACGCTGTGCTCTTGGTCGGTCCCTACTGTAATAGTTGGGAAATCAGCCAAGGCTCTAGAAAATTGTACAACCACGACAATAAGCAGCAAGGCTCTTATTTCCTTAATAAAATGGGTTAATGAATTCGAAGTCATTGTATTCGCTTTAAAAAAAAACTTTTCGGTTGGCATACGCTCAACTGCACTGCACTACAGGCTCGGGAATTGGCAAAAATTTGGATAACGATGGAGATGGAGATTCAATTTAACTCTATAAGCAATTAAACTGTGTACAAATTGTCAAATACGATGAAGAAATTCTGGCAGCTGTGCTTATATGGTTAAATGCGATTCCTAAAGCATAAACTTGTAATTACAAAGTACTAATCAGAATTGAAAGCGTGAAGCAGAATAAGCAAATTGAAAGCAAACATTCGGACACGAAACCCTAAACTGCGTGTTCTACTCCGGAAATTGGAAATGTCACGAAATCCACATACTTTTAACATACCTTCATTATTCTCCAGTGTCTTTCCTTTCAAAGTGCACAGTTGCAGGTGAACAATTCCTCCGAGGTTTTGATACGGACTAAATGATTTCAGGTTTTGAATTGCGCATTTCCTATTGCGTGCTTGTCTTCGTTGTTTGTGTTTGTTGATGACAATTCTCAACTTGTGAAATACGGAGTCCAGCGTTTGGCGTTAGCTTCCGGTTTCCCATTTTTAGGTCAAGCTCATTAAAACGAGCCTAATTGTATTTGATCATGTAAAGTGTACGTTTGGGTAAATCCGTTCAACGTTGTTCAACTGTTAAACATGGTTGACCTCGCATGTCGCGTGTCTATGACCTACGTCGCGTCATACGCTCAAGTGGTACGTTCAACTAGCTAGTGATATTGGATATATGTATGTTGTATGTATGATAGTGACTTTTAGTTTGTAGTCGTGTGTATCGTCTTTTTCGAAATTTCAAACATTTACCGCGTCTCCATTCCGTGTTCGGAGAGGAATGTGGCAAGTGTCTTTTTATTCAACTTAGCCAAATTACTAATTCCACTTGCCGGATTTTCAATCTCAATTCATTTTGAATCACCCTGAATGCGTGCGTGCGTGCGGTCGCCGAGATGTGTGTTTCACCAAAACGAATATATTTATAACGGATCACATAAACCTCCGCTCCGGTAGCTCATTTTTGGTAGAGCGATGGATTGTATGCGGGAGGGGGAGCCCACATACGTAGCCATAGGTTGCTGGTTCGAATCCGGCCCGGAAGGAAACTTTTTGCCTATTTACCTGAGATGAGAGTATCTAATGTTTTGGTATGATATGTAGAAGTGTGACAAGTCAATAAAAGCCAGGTGCCATGTTAAATATAAGATGGCATCAATTAAAAACCGAATCGCATTGGGTCACCGGCTGCACCTATGTAGTCAGTGCAGTAAAGTAGATAGTACCGTCCACCACGTAAGTATAATTATTACAGCCATACCGGTGGTACCGGTGGTAATCGGTATAACCTGACCTATAAATTGATATGAGATACCGTGGAAGTGCTCGGTCATGGTGTCACAGCCACAGCATGCCAAGATGTAAGCTACTACATAATAGGTTAGATAGGTATTAGGTATGTAGAGTCCAGTTCCAGCCCCACGAGCCATAATTGTAAAACCTCGAAACTGGGGTTTCTTGAGTCTGAATCTGAAGCCTGAACTGTACGGCTTTTACAATTTATGACTGGCGACTGGAACTGGAGAAATAAGCACCACCCACAACTTCAATTTACAGCAGCGCTTCTAAACTAATGCTAGTAATCAATATATTTATGTGTACGTTGCTCTGCTAATACAAACAACTATGATGTCACTATCACTAATGCCCAGACTATTAATTTGAATTGACAGCCCAATGTTGGCGATAGCGAAGCAGAAGAAGATGCGGTACATCGATCGGTCCTTGAGGCCGACGTGTCTGATGGAAGCTCGTAACATCTGGTCATCTTTCTACTTCCTCACATCCATCGCCGTCTTCTTCTTCCTTCCGCTCTTCCTCCTCATCGCACTCTACTGGGTCATTTCCAGGAATCTCATGTCCGACCCCTGCAACACCTCTGCAGCCAGTCGCTCCGTCAGCGGCATAGATCATCCAAACATGAGAGCAAGGAAACAGGTAATCAACCTTACACCAAACACCGCTTTCAGCTTCAGCTCAAATCCACTTCAGCTCAGTTTCGGTATTTTGAGCTGTTGTAGCTGGAATTCTGAGGTTAGGTGTTTACAGTATAGTTAGTACTTACTTAGTACCTACGTAGTTTCGATTGAAGTTGAAAACAGCTCAACTACTTCCGCTATCGCGTCATTCCTTCTGGTACGTAGATGACGTTGGGTTTTCGAAAAGGTCAAAAACAGTTCCGAATTCTGGAACGCCGTATGCCCTATATTGAACCTTGCTGGCATAAACATCCAACTCGAATTAACCAAACTGGCCGGCGAAGTTAGCAATTAAGGAGGGAACCATTCGAATTCGAGCGTGATTTCTACCCAAAGTTTCAAATAATGTCGCAACAAAATATACTCAAGGCCAGAATTCAACGCCAAGAACTAGATTTGAATGATTCAAACTAATGTATGATCTCTTGCGTGTCTGTAGGTGGTGATGATGTTGGCGACGGTGGTTCTGTTCTTCTTCATTTGTCTGCTTCCATTCCGCATCTTTTCAGTGTACATCATTCTGGCCCCGTCCTCGTCCGTGTCGGACATGGGCGAGGAGCTCTACTACAACATCCTCTACCTCTGTCGCGTCATGCTCTACGTCAACTCCGCCATCAATCCCATTCTCTACAACGTCATGAGTTCCAAGTTCCGGGAGGCTTTCTTCAAGGTTCTGGGTTGCCCTATTGGAACTCGCGGGAGGGGTCGCTGGCTCTGCCGACATCTCAGCCGACAGTCCACTTTCCACACCACATCCTCGCATCTCGCCAACTCCAGTGTCAAGTCCAACGGGTTTCACTGCAGTGGCAAGATCCTCACAACGGCTCACAATTATCACAATCAAACGAACGGAGACTTGGGCC
Organism: Ceratophysella sigillata; assembly: GCA_034693865.1. Classification (NCBI taxonomy): domain Eukaryota; kingdom Metazoa; phylum Arthropoda; class Collembola; order Poduromorpha; family Hypogastruridae; genus Ceratophysella; species Ceratophysella sigillata. The sequence goes on from JAQFXY010000156.1 coordinate 20,142, forward strand.
GAGGTCGAGAGCTGATTGAGGCTTCATCTTCGAGGAATGGGTGTGGACGACACTCGTCAGCCCTTCGGACCGCTTCTGGACCCTACTACCCCAATGGACCTAAGAGACAGCACAGCTCGGACGGGGTCATCCAACAGGCTCAAGTGGCCCTTCCGCTCAGGGGAAAGCATAGTGTGAAGAAAGTAGTGATTAGGGCTAACAGCGTCGTTTAGAACTGAAATGATCGTCGTTTGAATAGAGCCAGGGAAATGTTGTAATATTCGATATTCGAAATGGAAAGAACTTCTGCTCATTTGAAAAATTCAGACGAATACCGATATAGCGTTTATAACAGTTGGCTAATCACGAATCGGTAAAACGAGCGCATATCCCTAATCCTTACGGAAGATTACTAGTGGAGGAAGTACTTTGGTACTACTGCTGAAAAGTCGTGGCGTGAAATATGTAAAACTAACACTCCGCACAGTAATTAGCGGCTTGTTTTAACTCTTTACCGCTATTCTAGATTCTACGTTTCTCATTTTAGGACAAAACTGATAATTTGAACTTGTTTCAGGTGTCCTTCAGGCTCAGTTTCTACATAGTATGATTTCTTGGCGTTTCGGCTGTTTTGAGAATCTTCTCATCGATTTGTGGGCAACAGCGATTCAGGTCCTTGAAAAGTATTGAATTAGTTTTATTCATTGATTTCTGCAAGGTTTGTAATATTTTCTAGAAAGAGCTTGATTTTACCAATTAAGTATAGCAACCTGTATTAGGTTGTAGTTGTGAATAGTGAAATGGAAGTGAAACGCTAACATTTTATAGTAGCTTAGCCTAGTCTTTTTAAAGTATGATTTCGAGTAGGTGCTTAGTAAATTATTTGTGACCTATGTAGTATGTTAGTGACGTTTATAATTGAGTAACCAAAGTATGAATTTATGAATTAGCTGACTAAGAGTCATGTTAATTGTTATAAGTGGACGACAATCAGATACCAATCGACAGAGCGAAAACAGGCACACTGGATAGCAGTATTCTGCTAATTACTTAATTACTACTTTCGAGATCGAGACCTACATGCCTAGGTTTATTGGGGGAGTTTTCAAATATTTCGTTTTCCAGGTAGTCGAACAACCAATGTACATATCGACCGCACATTGGTAGGTCGATCCATTGTTGATACCCTCCTCGACTACCGGGTAGGTGGTATATTTGAAAAAAACAAAACCCAAAACTGGACATTATTGGTCTGGTATCGACAGTCACAGTCTGCACTAGCTGCAATAATGAGGCAGAAAATACTCCTCTACATTGTCCAATTATCGCTTTATTCGGCTATTCAATTGTCATCTGTAGTAGATACAATGAAGATAATTTTTGGGATTCGGTAATCATTGATGAAATCTATTTATCTATAATCTATTACGAGAAGATAATAAAATATTTGTGTTGCTCTGTACTATAAATTATTATTATTCAGGATATTTACGTATAAGTAGCTTACTTTGGTTCTTGATCTCATAATTGAACACCAGGGGTGTATGTACGAATATGTAGATTTACTATAACTGAATTCTCAGAGGAAGAATGCAAGTAGATGCGATTATGAATTCTATACATGTCAGTAATAAATAAGTGTAATATTAGACTGCACAACCTAACCTGTCTAGATTTATCAATGTTTGTACATTTAAATTTAAGTATACATAAATATGTTGTATGTAGCACATATGTAGAAATACCTATACCCAGCTTGTGGAGCATAATCATTGACTGAATGGCGTGGGCTGCTAGTGAGAGCGTGATAGACAAATAAGTATGGCGTTTGCGTGTGACTCCAACTCCATTGTAAAATGCATTTCGTACCTAATTGTTGTGATAATCTTGTTCTTTTACTTTTGTGTAAAAGTGGTCCACTTGTTCAGATGTGGAGCATTTAAAATCCCAATAATAATACTTACTGTTGCAAACATCTTGAACCACGTCTAAATCACAAAATGGTTTACTTAAATAGAAATCCAATTTATATATATTGTATTTATTTTGTTTATTCTCTGTAACTATTAATTTTTACATGTGATAGCTTAGGTCAACTATGTATTTACATAGTTGCTTATATGAGTACTTACCTACTATATGTACTATGTATGTAGATCAGTTAGTTTAAAGAATTGAGGGTAATTACAAATAATACATGCAGTGTCAGTACTTACATACATATGCAGTATATGTAGCACAATGCTGTGAATAACTGAGTTACACTACTACTGTCGCAAAATACACTTTCACTTACTTAACTTGTAAGCATTTCTACAGTAATCTGTGCCAATCAACCTAAATCGTATCTTCATGTACCTTACCACAAGCAATCCCTCGCTACAAGAGTAGTGTAGTACCTATCTCCCAACTTGTTTAAAATGATTAATTGTACAATTAAAACAGAATTTCAATAAAATGTGTATTCACGTGTACAGTACACTGAGGCAAAGCAGTCAAAGCATGACTTATGAATGAAATACTACAAATATAAAATAGGATTAACGAGGAACAAAATTGTATTTGTGAAACTCACCTTAAAATAATTAACATTTTGAAAGCAACGCATAATTTATGACTTAATTCAAATGGTTGAACCACATAGCGTTTGAAATCTGGAAAGCAGGACGTGATTATAATTAAAACGTGATACCTTAGATCCGTAAAGAATCTGAATTGATGCAATGGCGAAATCAGTCTGTAATTCTAGGATCTGTAATTTTCTATTTGAAGTCTAGACAGGCCACCCGGAGTCTTAGTTGGAGTTCTCCGTGTAGTGAGTTTTTAGTTTTTTGCTAGCATCTTGGCAATATGAAAGCCTAGGAGAAAATGGAGACGAAAATACGACATGATGAGAGACGGATTTATTACAAATTCATTATCAGAAAGAAAGTGGGTACTTTGCCATACGATAGAATTAATTTAGACTTAAATACAATGTAAGAAGAGAATGTGTTTCTGCTGCTAATTTGGAATGGAATAATGTATGTAAATGAGAAGCCCCACGACGTTGTTAGTAGTTTGAATGAGATGAATCAGTAGTAGTGACGGGGAGGACCTTCATAATCATCGTCGTCCTCTTCCTCCGGAGTCCGGTCGTACGGAATATCGTTGAGGCAGATGTTCCAGTCAGGCCAGAAATCATTTCGAATGCGCCAAGTAAAGGCTTCCAAGTTTGGGAATGACTCTGAAAATAAATTAAACGAGAAATAGTGCAATATATGCAAGTTGAAGGTGAGCGTAGTCTACAATCTATCGTTGTATGGATATGAACGCTTGACCCTTGGTCAAGTGAAACTCAAGTACTTAGTATCCGTCAATATCCAACACAACGATGGTTCCGATCCGGTGCTTCGCGTTTGAAGTTTCAAATTCTCGAAATTCAAATTAATTCTCAGTACTTATAGCATGTCTGGTAGTATAGTCAATTGAAGGAATTCTTTTATAGCTTAGGTTGAGTTTGTTTGGGACCAAAATAGAGATGCCCCGAATATTCGGCCTACCGAATATTCGGCGCCGAATACTGAGTTTTACCGAATATTCGGCAGGCCGAATATTGTGACTACTATTCGGCTGCCCGGCCGAATAGTACTTCTTTTAAAAAAAACGCGTACCACGCGTAGTACATCATTAAATATAACTATAAACTGCAGTTTAAGGAAAAATATTACAAATACTAATTCAATTTTATTAATGTAAATTCAATATAAGTCAGCATAATACCATATATTTGTATATAAATAGGTATATAAATACTAGGCCATGCGCAAGTCGCTTTCGGCTCCTGCAACCGAACCGTACGCCTCCCGCGCGTCGCCACTACCAACGCTTTTAGTCATCATGAACCGCATGCTATTTATGTCTTCGGGTCCTACTACCAACAACACGAGTTGAGTCTAGAAAAGCATAGCAGCCAGCGGGTCAATAAATTGATTGAATAAGATGGAGTAATTGTTATTGGAATGGTGAATAGTATTGGGTGTTCGTAATTTGTAATTACGTGGAATTGGAGCTTGAGACTTGGTGCAAAAATAGCAGAGAGTCGGGAGTTCTTTAAATATAAACTCAATGGTTGAATCTTGAATCTGTGATTGTACTGTGGATTAATTATTGTAGGTAATTAGTTGGTTAACGTGTTGGCGGTAGGAGCAGCAGAGTGTACGAATTTACTATGGTCAAGAGGGATGTTGTTGAGGGACTTTCCGTTGCTTAGCAGTTTTTTGCAACATTGAATTAATCGAGCGCTGACCGGTTGAGTATGACCTATTTGACCACAAGTTCGAACTTGTTCTTACTTGTGACATATAAAGCTTATGCTGAGCAGGCTGATCTATGCTGAGCAGGCTGATCGTATGAGAACTATTTGAGTTAGCGAGGCCACAGACACTCATATGATTTCAAAGTTGATAGTAATATATAGTGGCCAATAATAAAACAAACTATGCTGGAAAACGAAACAGTTGTAAGCTCATAATAGTCAAATTCGAGCAGCTGAAATTGCGGTTAATATTATTCTACACGTTGAGCCGATTCGATAGACATGTTACATGCATCAGCGGCCGAATATCTGGCAGAATATTCGGCAAGCCGAATATTGCGACGCCGAATATCTTATTCGGCCGAATAGTGAAAAATCACTATGCGCGGCATCACAGACAGACCAAAACTCTGCAATTGTTTTGTCAATTACAGGTACTTACGAGATCTTTGACAAATACGGCAGAAGACTTGATCCGGCCCAGCAAATCTACAACAATTCCTCATTAACCTCAAATTAAATCCGGCTATCGCGCCGAGCGCTATCTGTCAAGTAACCTGCCAGGATATTTCACAACTCTTATAGCTCAACTTAAACTTAATTACTCGATCATTTTCAATAATTGATAGCTGCGAGCGATACTCAGATTTGAAAGTACAGCTGGTGCCATGCGACACTGGCAATTCTACAACTCTTATCTCAGGTTCCAACATTAACTTTAATATTTGCAAAGGCCTTTACTTGTGCATCACTTCCTTGTCATCACATCATTTTCCAACATTTTTCATAATTAGATAATTACCTTGAATTGCTTCAAGATAAGGAGAACCTTCCATATTCCAAATCATTTGAGCCAGCATACCGAACGCCGTGCAATCCAATTCCGACGGATAAGCTTCACTTAGCATGAACATCTTGTCACCTACAATTCCAATTACAAAATCATTAGATAGTATTGATAATAATGTAACATGTAACCTAGTAACTGAAACTGAAATACCCAGCAAATCGGACAATGATTCCAAATCAACCATGAGTTCAGCGATCACTCCTTTAGAATCCAACTTTCCAATTCCGTGATGCCAGGCACATTTTGCAATTGCCTTTGAGACGCCCGGAACACGATCCCGTGAGACTTCAGGCAGAAATTGTATGTCCTTCAAATTCTTTGCTTCACCGAATACCCAACGATCAAGAGTAATCCCCCTGCAAGAATGATAAATACACATGAGCAACAAGAACTGCAAACAATAATTGGTCACAACAACATGGCTTGGCTTGATTCTGATGAAATAACGAGCTTCTTGTAATATTACCAATAGAGATGGTTCTCCAACATATGCAAATAGGCACGACCCTGTGACTCAAGCACCAGGTCAATCTTCTCGTCCGGATAGATGTCAAATTTCTCACAAATGAAACGAATGCAATTCTGCGAATCGATGACATCTTCAACTCCAATCGTAATCCAAGGGACTTTTGTGGGACCCTTGGTATGGAAGTCAACCTAGAAAAGTTATGGTGACAATTAAATGAGGACTTATAGCAGTACATACAAGTTCTACTAAACTGGACTTTGATGTACGTATGGTAAGATATAAAGAATATTGTTGATTTTTGCGTATTTCAAGTACAGCTTGCATCTTGCTTTTGCTTCTTCGAAATACTCGTAACATATAACTTTCTTGAACAATCTTAGCTTACATCATACTTCACTCCATAGACACGGAGGAATGTCTCCAACTTGAGCGGAAATGGCGAGATGCAGGGAGTTTTACGCCCACGCGGCCAGTTATGCAAGATCAAGACACTGTCAATGTTGGGAACAAAGGGCGGCTCAACGTTCTGGTCACCCGTCTCGGCATCGCCCGTATAATCATTAATAAGTAAATTCGCATGGCTCGTTGAATTGAGGTCACTAGGCGCGAATGTTTGTCGACGAGTCTGCAAGTAAAATATCATAAGAAACTGTTACAATAACTCATTCCCACGGGCCCGCTTTCGCAGTTCTCACGATTGTACTTGACTGGATTGAAATCCCGCCTCGTTCATCGTTACACAGCGTTTGCTTGCAGGTTTTGTGCAGCTTTTGCTTGTAGGTTTTTGAGCTTAACAAAGTTGTAAATCTGCAGAGCTTCAGCTTATTAAAGTGACTCAGCTGAGTGCTGAGCTATACTTTTGATTGAGCTAAGCTACGTATACTAAAGGGCGCTGAGCTGAGCTGCGCTGAGGTAAACTAGGCTATTTTGCTGAGCTGAGCTGTCGGTGGTGTACTCCCATTAAGGGAATTCCATTTAGGGTGATTCCACCATCAATACGAACAACCAAGGTTTGGCTTAGGTTTAAATAAAACGTAGATTTACTAGTTGGTTATACTCAATACTCACACTCATCGTCCGATAGAACATACCAATGGCATCAATACGGGAATGACAACTTTGGATGGTTTGTACTTCCGTCTAAGGAGGCTCGTATTGCTGAGGGCATAAGCGCCTCCAATGACGGTTGCCAAAGCGATTCCAGCAGCTCCAAAAACCTGACCGCTCGTCATGGTGTCAGGCAAAAAGCTCCCAATGGCGGACACCAAGTTCTGTCCCGCCTCTTCACTCATTCTGCTACGCAGTGATGAAGCTCAACACACACACTGCCAAAGCAAAATATGAAATTAAAATTTTTGAAAATGTGGACTTTCTAAATCCTACTAACTAACAACTACTAACTAACGACTACTACTGGTGACTGGCTGCCTCGACGAATGTCAAATAGTGAACCAAGATTTTGTGTTTTGGTCTTCCTCCCGCCCCGTCCACAAGGCGGGAGAGAGTTTTCAAACAAAATGCTCCACGGTTGCCAAGTCTGCCTTCTAAATCTCAAACACTAGCCATAAAAAAGCCCACACGTAGCAGCGTATGCTTCAGTGCAATGCGCTGACATTCGTGTAGCTCAAGGGGTTTTGGTTTTATACTCATACTTACACGTTACATGCTGTCCAATAACAAAAATTTACCCTGCTTTTGAACTACCTATAGAAAATTCAAATTCAAATTCAATAATATATTTATTCATGTGTCTCTTCAATTTCAACATTCACAATCAAAAGTAAGACAAGCACTACAAATGAAGGCTCTGTGGGATAAAATACAGCAACATTACTATTACTACAAATATCGTCACACGTTGGTGAAAGGTCTTATGGGATTGTGCTCTACGTGATTAACCTTAAGGCCAGTCCAGTCCGTACACAAAACGATGAACGGGGCCATTGCATATTGCATCTTGAAGGTTAACGTTATTGAATCTTGAAGAGGAATTAGGAGCGCTACTTGTTTCAAACTTTCCATGCTATCAACTAACTTGTATCATATAGACTTAACTACTCAATTATTTACAATAGAGGAAAGCGACATAATCTCGGTTTCGGTTTCGGTATGTTCGAAATGGTGCTGTTGTGCGTGCAGGTTCTGTGGTGAGCAAGAGTCCATCTCTCATCTTTTTGTGTGTGAGTGCTATTCCTAATTCCCAACTATTAAAGCTTGAGCTCTTGCAATCTTCCGACATTAATTTTACGCCTAATTTTAACAATTATAATATTAGGCTAAATTACTGTAAGCAATTTTACCTTTGCATTTCCGCGGCACACTACATTTACGTACAACGCACCACATTTAATTAAATTTAATAAACTACTAATCTAAATTAGTTTCGACGCAAAGCGTCACACTTACTATGCTTGTAACATACTCACTATGTACATATGTAGATTAGGCTACAGCCTACAGCCATAAAGTCAAATGAAATGATGATGAAAGAGATTTACTATACTTTGTTACTTTATCTACTAGTACTACGTATCCGCCATCTTGATTTCGAACATTTTTTTAAATAATCGAATACCACTCTGTTGCTTATCTATGCCACATATTATCTATGTATGTTACACCCATAGCCGGTTTGATTATTCAGATCGGAATCCGACGTTCCGTTCAAAAGTATGCATATCCAATGAGTCTCTGTTTGCCTTAATAATGGTATGATATGATGCATGCAAGCAGCATTAATTTATCTTGAACTAATTCCAATAATTTAAATTACTACTTAATCGACTTGAGCTAAATGCGCTTAGCTTATAGTTACTACTTTAATTTTCAGAGTTACAAAAACAAGTTACAATATGATTGGAGCATGACATTTTTGGGTGTTACGATGTCTCATAGCGGACAATTCAGAGCGCCCAATTCATAGCAGGCCCAATTCATAGCGGCGACAATTCATAGCAGGCCCAATTCATAGCGGTGGCAATTCATAGCGGTGACAATTCATAGCGGCGGCAATTCATAGCCGGTGAGAATTCCTAACGCGACAATTCATAGCACCAATATTCTATCTCTTCAAGGCTGTTGGCACTTAACACTAGCATAGCAATTCTTTTTAAACACAAAATCAGAACAAAGTACTGCAATAACTATGAATTCACGAAACCCGGCGTATTTTAAAGTATCTACAAAAACGGCACCGTGACACTAACACGTTTACCTTTGTATTCTTAAATCAATATGGTCGCTATGAATTGTCGTGCTACGAATCGTCGCCGGCTATGAATTGTCGCCGCTATGAATTAGGCCTGCTATGAACTGTCGCCGCTATGAATTGTCGCCGCTGTGAATTGGGTCGGCTATGAACTGTCGCAGCTGTGAATTGGGCGCTATGAATCGTCCCGCTATGAAACGTCGTAGATTCCATTTCTGCAGCGGGTTTTACATCATTATTTGTGTGCATTTAACGACATATAAAATTCTGAGCGGAGCTCTGCATATTTATATAGGAATAAAATAATTATGCTTATGATTACCTAGGTATGCTTGGCAGTCGAAGTAACGTCCAAATAATAACGCTGGTTTACTACCTTAAGGTGACTAAACCGAAGAGCCCTGTTAACGACATGTATGAATATGAATGTTTGGTAAGTTTATGTATTCCGGGAAAGTGGGTTAATTTCCGACAATGAACGGAAGTACAGATCTGTAATAGCCCAACGTAGAAAATATGAATAAAACCCGGATTTAATATTTTAAACGCTGAGTGATTTCCAAGTAATACACCAATTTGGGTCACGCCTTTAATATAAAACTGCAGTGTAGGCTTAATTTAAACAACAATAATTGACTTTCAGACCTCCTGTGTAGAACTATTTGTTTTTAATTCTGGCAAGAGAGAGAAATTGTGCCCCAGAGTATTTATTTGGACATCGTTAGTTTGCATTATGTATCGGTTGACGCTGCAGCAGGTAAAGAGTGCAAATTAAGACATAGCTTAAATTCGCTATCAAGTCCGGTTTCAAATTACAAGAATTTTTGCATAGCCACAGCACAGATATTGACGGAGGTCTATCTATGTACTAATACCGATATTTAGAACACATCGGTGGTTGCTTCTATGTACTATGTATTTACCTATACGATGTCAATTGTACACGTTAATCTAATGGGCGTATATTTTTTTTCAGTTTTTCAAAATCGCCTTCCTGGTCTGGTCTGTCGGTGGTCTGGCAAGTTGTGAGGCTCGTCTATGTTCCAAACACGGCTGCCTGAACGACTATTGTTGTCTGATGAAGCTGACTTACGGAAAGGCAGCGGGCAAGAACATTGCTTTCCTACCCTTTGCCTATGTCGCTAAATGTGGCGGAAGAGAATTGACTTGCCGCTTTGGGAAGACAACACCAGCTAGCACCGCCAGGGCTGCTACTGCTACCAGAAGCACCCACATTACATACAAGACACCCGTCACCGCCATAACAACTACAACTACAAACTCCACAAACTTCTCTACCAACGCCACTTCCACCACCACCACCACCACCAAACGTCCCTGAAACTATTCTTTAATTTTATCATTTTCACGCTTGTTTAACTTCTTGTAACCAAAGATCATAGCGGATTACAATCTAAATACCTTATTTGTGCTGAATAGAAATAGCGGTGTGAAGTCATTTTGTTAACTTGTAAATAAATACAAAATAAATTCCAAAACGATGGATTCGTTCCATGCATAATTTTACCATTGGTGAAAGTGCTCCAGAAAGCTTAAGAAATGTACTGTATGTCAATACATTACATATCTTAAGTACTTATTTATGTAGGAAGTAGGAAGCACACCCGAGCTTATTATATCGGTTAAAACCTGATTAAGGTTTAGATCTATGAAAATTACTCTTCAGCCCACTAATCATACTGCTAAAAACTAAAAGTACAAGATTAAGTAAAAATCATTCGTTCGTAGAAACAGTTTATTATGTAGGAAGCACACCCGAGCTTACTTACTTGAATAAATTGGTCCGACATTATGGCAGCATTACATTAATGGAATTGTTTAAACAAATAGTCGCCACAGTCGAATAGCGCCAAATAAGTCAATTCATTTCCATATTCAATTTGTATCTTCTTAATGACATTATGTAGCGTGCTCTTTCCTTGTGTAGCTTTTGAAAACCAATCCTTATTGATATGATCAATAACAAAAATATTGAAAGTAGAAATACGATAGAATCACATGCATCTGCGTAAACTATAAAACTCTAGTTCCCTATGATTAAAAAATTGACCATGCTCTCATTAAAATTATTGTCATAATAAAGTTCTGCTGTTATTCAGCAAAGCTCACGTATTTGGCATAATAGTAATAATGTACGTACAGCGGGCAGCTGGTCATGAAAACTGACATTTGGCAATTGGACAAATGCGTGCATATGTGTACACCTACATACATCTACTACATAAGTGGCGTGGACTGCTCTGTATTGTGTCTTCGCTGCCCATGAACAAATATCTTGTCAGATAAGTATGCCTGGAAAGTTTATACAGGAAATTCTATGCGTAAGCCTGACGAATACGTTTCCAATTTACAATTTCACAGCGATCTATTGTTATACATAGAATGTAAATGTAATGAAAAAAGTTTGTAAGGTTCTAGGGTCTACATAATGTACCACGTTACCACATACAAGTGCGTACACAGTTCGCTATTATGGCATATCCTTGTTGCTGTGTCTTGTTCGTACCGTATTTTGCACTGTATGCAATCTGCAATCTGCTGAAGTAGTGATACTATGTACATATGTAGTGCAGAGGCAATTAATTAGTGCTTAGTTTTTATTTTTACTCAACCTACCAGATGTAGATTAATATTTACGATTCTATACGGAAGAAAGAAAAGCAATTAACCAAAAAACTATCGAATCCTATATTCTCACTGTACGTAGAATGGTTTAGTTACTATTTGAACCCTGAAAGTTCCAGTAATAACCTATTTAAAATTCAGTGTTGAAGGATAAATCTGGAATCAATAAACTTTTACTGTGTACTAATAATACCTACATGCTTGGAGTGCTTCAAGTTCATCTCATGTATGTATGTATGTGATCATAGTCAGTTGGACAATATTCTTCATGTAACACTCTTAGCACTAAATAACATTATAAAATATGCATTTTTAATTTTAAACTCGGTGTGCTACAAATGAAAATTAAGCAAGATATGTCACAATTTCGTTAAACGATACTTAACGCAAAAAAAAAAAACTGCGAAAATGAGTATAAAAAGAAGCTCAATTCCATTCGAATTTCCACTGACTTCACTGTTCCTACATAGTGTACGAGTTTTAGTTTTGGCTTGACACTGTGATTGAACAATTGAGAAAAGCGTTATAGAATTCCTTGAAATGGCGTCAACCGTCGGCCACTGCTTTAAATTGGTAAGACCAGTTAGTCTTTGCTTATACATAAATACAATCAATTTGCCTTTTTAAGATTGACATTTTTAACGCAGTACGATTTGAATTTATGCGAACGTATCTGGAATCTGAATATCTAGTGTGATTTCTTCTTCTATTCACGTATTTTAGACTCTGTTCATGTTCGTTTTTTCCATTCCAATCCTTATGCACTCCGTCGAGTCTACTTCCGCAGCAAAGCCTATAGTGACTACACCGGGACCGAACACGACTTCACTGAATACGACTGGCACTGGCACCTTGACTCCTGAGTGGTACAACTCTTTAGAATGCGAAAACTCAGGATGCAACCCCGTCAAGTTCAATTCAGTAATTGTTGGAATCCGTAAGAGAGACACTCTTTCGCTCCCAATTGTGATAACTACAGTAATTAATTTTGGTAATTGTTGAATTTCTCGCAGACTGCTGCAAGTGGTATGCCCAAATCGGAAAATGGATAAGACAGTATCTTACCCCGCTCTGTCAGCCTCCAAACTACTTCAATGTGGAAAAGCGGCGTTGTGTACCAGCTCCAAAGCTGGATTATAGCCCAGGCTCCGAGTTTGAGCTCCATGATGGAACCAATACCAACTCTTTGAATGAACCCTCTGATCAATAGCTCAGGTAAGATGTGAGTATGTGAGTATAATTAGATTGGGCAAATTACGTGTTAATACGTGTGCAGATCTTCTGATAAATCCCCAACTAATATCAACTAATTTATTTGTACAATTGTTTTCACAGTATTGCGGCTTGCTACAACATTTTCACTTTCAAGTCTCACAACAAGTTTCCAAATTATTTTAACTACAATTTATAAATCACCCACTTGTGACTTTATGGGATGGAATGGTGATATCCACGTTAAAATTACTACCATCGCATAATACAAAGTGGAACCCAATAATAATGAGTTGGTTAAATGTCAAAATTTTGATCTGTGAGCATGTAATCTAATGTGTACATTAATTAACGCGTAGTGTATGTTTAGCATATTCAAAATTACTAGCTATTAATTGCAAAATAGGTACGTGGCCATCCACTAAAGTCTTGTGTTTTAATGCAGATGGTTAGGTTCTGTATTATAGAAATTGGAACCCGGTATAAAATAAAATAAGACGACTGCAATAACATGCCATGTCCGTGACTTGAATTACCATTGCTTGCATCAAATAATCACAATCTCTCCATAGGGCCAGGCTCGCTCGCATCAAACTGATGAAAGGACGATTTGTATTTTGCATTTCTCTTTGATCATCACAAGGGTTCGGGTCTTATCTATTTATGCATGCATCAATAAATGTGCACTTTAAAACTCATACATGCCATTACACTTAGTACTCCGCAACTCCGGCTCCGGTGCCGGAGCGCGCTCCGGAGGTGCCGGAGAGCTCTCCGGAGAGAGCAGGAGCGCGCTTAGGCTGACGCCAGGGACTACGGCGGAGCGCACTCCGGATAAAAAAAGTGTATGCAAAGTCTGTTACATATGGATAATATGAACACTAACCACAACCACAAAAATGACGCTAAAAATACACTAGAAAAGCTCGTTGCATTTTATTCCATGGGGAAAAGAACTGTGTACATAAGTCGATTTCCCAAAATCTTACTTAGTCAAACCTTCCAGAACATATTTTTTAAATGTATGTTGATTCTTCGACTTTCGCCAGGCCCTTAAACACATACACATATACGGGTTATTTCGCCGGAGTGTGCGAAGTGTGCGGAGTGCGCGGAGTGTTCGGATTGTGCGGAGTGTGCGGAGCGTTCGGAGTGTGCGGAGTGTTTGGAGTGTTCGGATTGTGCGGAGTGTTTGGAGTGTTCGGATTGTACGGAGTGTTCGGAGTGTCATGAGTGTGCGGAGCACTAATTACACTTATTATATAAGCCCTAAAACAAATACAAAAACAAAATAAATAATACAAATAAATCGACTCCACACTTATTACTTTAGACAATTTTTGGCATATTTTTATTCCTTAAAATGCTTTACTTTAAACATTTATTTTTTAACTATTTTTGCTCAGTATTAAATTAATCCATTTGAACGTTTTTGTTGTTGTGAATTTAGACCAAAAGGGCAGGGGTAAGAGAAACATTCAATACAACACGTTAAAAGCATGCACTTAAATTCTTTTTTTTAAACCCAGAGCCCTAAACTCAAACTTTAAACGTACTTTAAACTCAAATTAACCCGTTTATCTTTCTTTCATACCAAAACCCAATACAAACCCGTGAACTGAACGTTCAACCCAATACATACCCGTGAACTGAACCTTAAACCCCAAATCAGACCTGTGAACTGAACCTTAGCCTTTGACCTTTCGGGTCAAAGTGGTTATGAGTAGCTTAGTAACTGTTCTCAGCATATATTAACTAAAATAAAATATATTATATTAAATATATATTAAAAGAGAAGTAACAATTTATTTTACGTTGCATTCATGCTTACTTAGAATTGTTTTGTTCAAATAGGGAGATTTGCATTTATGACAATAATAAGCGTTTAGGTCTTCGTGATAGGCATTATAATGAGTCAAGAGTGGCAAGGCACTCTTGTACACTTTTCCACAATCTTGGCAAACAAAGAGTTCGAGGTCCGCGTCCGTATGATGCTCTCGATGAAGTTTGTACTCCTTTCGACCTGCGGCGGTTCTGTAAGGGAATGATTTCTTACAAATTGGACAAATCATAGCAGAGCGTTTTCGTTTTCGATCAGCTCCTCCATTTCCAGCTCCTTTGTTCAATTTTTTGGACGCTCTCTTTGGTTCCCCATCTTCTTCCTCTGATTCGTCTTCGGGAAATGCATAGGCCGGATTCGGATTTCTATTTTTTCGCAGTCTGAAATAGAAACAAAAGAGTTTGACATAGCGTTCAGAAATTCACACGCTACAATTGAATAAATTGACGACAAAGGCGGCGTTGTATACCCATATGTTTCATTAGCGCAGCTCGGTAAATCATGTGTGCTAGCACAACTCAAGCGAACATCTCCTATTTTACAGAGATATATCCTACATACATGCAGTGGTGCTCACAGTCACAATGAACTGTGGGAACCACATTGTCAGATCTTTGCCTTGCAGGCGCACTTCCTGGGATTTGTGAACTGTACGTCCCACATTCACAGCGGGTCAAATTTGGTTCCCGCATTGGTTTATAATAAGGCATGTGGACAGACCTATCTTCAAGTTCTGCACGTTTGCCTAATTAACATTAATCCAATGACCCCTGTGAATGTGACATTTCAATCGCAAAGTGGAGGAATTGGGCCCGTAACCGTAAGGCAAAGAACTGTCGAGCTGGCTGTGAGCACCACTGTACATATGAACTTACGGATTCCTATTTGCAATTGGCTCTGAAACGCCGCCATCGTTGCTGTCGTTGCTTCCAGATGGTACAGCGTTCATTGGGAATTCACTGGTTAGAAAAAACACTACTTCCCGAGTTTCCGCGAAAATTGGGCGGTTGGTGATTATGCTTGATTAAAGCAGCTGTTATCTTCTAAAAACCGTCGTAGAAAAATATTTCCTAAACTTTACTATTCGACGTCAGACACACTGAATCAGAATCATAGCTAAACATAAAAATATGTTATTATTATATTCAACAAGAAGTAGAGAAAAGAATGCCAAAATATTTATTTTATACGTATTTCAGTTATTTATTTGGCTTTCATTTTGTACTGTGCCCAACTAGAGTTCAAAACTTGTAAAACTTAATTAGAAATATGTTGAGGTGTAGTTGGGAGAAGTACTTAAAGTCTGATAGGAAAATATATGAAGACTTCCACGTAGGACGGGTACAACTAAGTGAAACAATTCTACAATTAACACCTGTTCCGCCCAAATTTCGCGTTAGATTTGAAATTCAAACAGTATTTGGATCTTTGCCAAACGTCGCCCAGCCCTTTTCCACTGATTGATTAAGAATTTGAGTTGAGATCCTTTGCGATTTGCGACCAGAGCAGAATCTATGTATGAAATTAAAGAAAACCAGGACCAGGACTATTGTGGGCAAGAAGAGTAATACGATATACGAAGCGATGGCTGGTGATTTATCGGAGGGATATTATATTTCGTTATGGAGCTTCCTCAGCTAGATATTATGCTTGTTCGTGCCCACCGATTATGATGAATCATCAGGAATGCAGATCCAGACCACTTTAATATCTCTGCCTATGTAGGTCTACTTAACATAAACAATTGAATATGAACTTTATTGGTTTGTTCCCAGAATCAGAGTGTTAAGTCACCAGACATACAACCATGTAGTACTTGGCTGTTATTTTATAATTATTGCGTATTGAGGCTACTCATTCCAATTAGGCATGCAATATCAGTAATTAATTGGCTATCCAGCAGCCGTTTGGAAACAATTGGAAGTGGGCAAGTAACAGTGCATGAAGTGGAATTCCACTGCTCCTGGAATACGTTTTTAGCTCGAATAAAGTTTTATTCACTCAGTATTTAAATATTTCATCATCAAAACTTATGAAAAGGGATGATTAAGTCGAAAGTATAAAACAGGACAACATAATACTAGGATATTTTCAAAGTGGGCTTAGTCATTTGATTTTGAAATTCATTGATTTTAAAATCAGGATATTCGGAACTAAAAATGATTTTGATTTTGAACTTTAGATTTAAAAAAACCTATGATTTCATAAATCTTACAAAACCAATCTTTGTAAACATTTTGATATTGATACTACAAGCAAACAAGATCATTTGAGGTGACTTCAGTTTCTGATTTTGATTTTGGTTCCGGAACTGAAGCTTCCAGGCACTCCTCGTCATCTCCGGAACTCAAGGACACGTCATCGTCCATAAGAAGTGGATTGACGTACTTGAGGTAGTAATCCAGTTTCGTGTTGAGGGATGGGAGAGGTTGAAAGAAACTGACCGAATCGAGCTGAGTGATTTGGGCCAGTTGAGGTGTGCAACTGCTACTCTGACTCTTGTGTCGACTCGAACTCCGGCTCCGAGGGGATTTGGTGCTCGTACTACTGTTGCTATGGTGTCGACCGGATTCGGGTTTTTTGGAGCTACTGCTGCTCTTATGACGGCTGGAGCTTGTACTGGAGCTCTTTTGATGGTGAGTTCGAGAGTGATGGTGGCTGGAGGAAGTGGACTTGCCTGAGCTGGGACGCATCTCTCCGTTCTTACGCTCACTTTTCGATGAATCTCTGCTACCGTGATGACTGGAAGTTGCGGAAGCCGCTTCTGAATGCGTTTTTTCCACCTGCTTGTAAGAACTTTTAGAAGAGTCCTTGCTGTGATGACTTGAGGAGGGGCAAGGGGTTGGAAGTGGCTTCTCTCCGTTTCTATAGCCACTCGCACTCTTGGAAGGCTCCTTGTCCTTGCTGTGATGTTCTTTGCTGCGATTGTGGCCATGGTGACCATGACTGGAGGAGGATGACGAGTGGTGCTTTGTGGAGCTGAAAATATACAAACACAAGTGATGATATATTAGGACAGTTTAAAAACATATTAAGGACATAGTGTCAAAAATTATCAAATTCGGCCCAATTGCCGCCTGCGGAAACCTTCTTTCCACCACCCAACATTTTCAATAGTTATTTAGTTTTGAAAAGATTGTACCTATACCCTGTTTATTTTATACTGCCAGGGCTTTATAAAATCTTAACCGTACTCTACATATTTTAGTTAGACGAAATCTTTCAATATCGCAATGACGCGAATGCTAAAATGAGCTTAGGTAACTTACCTCTGCACTTCGGACTTCTCATCCGATTTTGTAGACTTTTCAGAGCGGTGTCGATGTCTACTACTCGAACTTGAACTCGTGTGCCTTTCCTTGTGATTTGGAGTTACTGGCTTGGAATCGGGTTCCTTTTTATGATTTGGTGCTACTGGCTTGGATTCAGCTTCCTTCTTAACAGTTGGTGCCTCCAGCTTGGAATCTCGATCTTTATGATTTGGTGTAACTGATTTGGAATCTCGATCTTTCTTGTGATTTGGTGTTACTGACTTCGAGTCTCGTTCTTTCTTATGATTTGGTGTTACTGTCTTAGAATCCGATTCCTTTTTATGATTTGGAGTTAATGACTTGAAATCTCGATCTTTCTTATGATTTGTTGTTCCGGTCTTAGAATCCGATTCCTTCTTATGATTTGGTGTCACAGTCTTGGTATTAGATTCCTTCTGATGACTTGGCGTTGCTAGCTTGGAATCTCGATCTTTCTTATGATTTGGTATTACTTGCTTGGAATCTGATTCCTTCTTATGATTTGGGGTTATTGGCTTGGAGTCGGATCCCTTTTTAATTTCCACTTCCGTCTTTATTTCCACTTCCATCTTTATAGCCGCTTCCGTCTTTATTTCCACTTCCGTCTTTATTTCCGCTTCCGTCTTTATTTCCGCTTCCGTCTTTATTTCCGCTACATGCTTAATTTCTGCTTCATTAGTTTCCAAAAATCCCTCCACAGGGGGCTCAAAGCTGAGCTTGTCCAGTTCAATGTCTGTGTCCACTCGTGGAGGTGATGTCTCACCGAATTTCTCAAAAGCGGGTGACTCCTCTTCTTCCTCTTCTTCGTCTTCGTAGTCGGAAATGTCGCAATAATCAACGTTCACGTCCATTTCCTCGTCTTGCTCGGCCGATTTTCTGGACTCGTCCTCTGGGAGTGGTGGTGGAGGAGGCGGTGGAGGAGGCGGAGGTGGTGGTGGCGGCATGAAGAAACGGCTAAATATGACGTCGAGAGATGGAATAGATGAAGCAGGAGGCTGGAGCGGTGGTGGAGGTGACTTTGCTGGTTCTGCGACGGGCGGTGGAGGAGGAGGTGGGAGCGTCTTGGGATCAGGAATTCCCAAATGTTCGTAGACGAGCTTCTCAACGGTGTCATTGAAGTAGATGGTGGCTTGGGACGTGACTATTTGATCGAGCATCGGCTCCACGCTCGAGTTGTAATAGGATGACCTGAGGCAGGAAAAAAAAGGTTCATTAGTCCAGGTATCAGTCGAAGTAATAGAAATTGAATTATTAATTGAGTTTGCTGCTGTCATTCACTTGACCATAATTCTACACATAAAGCTAAATCGGGAGCGGCTTACAAAACTAAATATACACATATTTTGGTGCTTAATCTAAGCGACGCATCTTGCAACACAGAGGACAATATACCTGAAATAAGTATTTAGGTAACAAATAACGAACTACTTTCATACGCAGCTCGTTCAACTGCTAAGTCCACTTTGGAAGAAAATGTCGCTAAGCTGAGATATAAATTAAGTACATGAAAATAATTACTTAGGACACGAAATACTATTGTAGTATCTACTGTATACTGCATGTATTGTAGTATTGTACTTTTGCTTCAATACATATGTATTTTCTAAACAAGTGTAGACACTGCCAAGCCTTATTAATTCATGATATCCCAACGGTACAAGGTTTAAGTAGTACTTATACGTTCTACGTTCTTCAACAAGAGTGATTCGACTTTGTAACCAGGAACAGTTACAAGTTACAAGAAAAAGACTTACAGGACTTGCACTAGAATTGGCCATGAGCTGCGCGACGAGATGACGCCATTATGAAATAATGAATGTTCAATTTTGAAATGGGACTTACTGGAGAATCCTAGCTCTCATACGTTCACGCTCTAGTTGTCGTGGCATATCTACTGCCCAATTCAGCGTGGGCAAGAAAGCTTTGACTGTACCACGAACACGGTTGCTGAGGGTGATGAAAGCGGGCTGAAAATATAATGAATAGAAAAAAATCAAATAGAATTATTATTACTTGAATTGGTGAAGCATAGAATGAATTACAAGGTGGGTAAAGTAGTAAAGTGTGGAGATGAGAAACTCTACTGCCCTTTCACTTCAAAATTAGTCTTAGTCTGATGCATGATTTAAGATTTCACTACCTTCGGATGGTCAAGTATAATACAAAATAAATTAAAATTTTAAATGGTCGATCCACAGTCATCATTCTATATTTGCCCAAATAATAAATCATATATATGGACTCTTCTAATTTATGTTTCAACCTTGTCGTTGCATACGATTGTTGTATATTGCTACAACTCATAATAAGCACTCGCTTATCAGACGTGCATGTAGGTACTTTTCCAAGACAAGACGAGCGCAGAAAAAACCGGGTAAACGCAATTTTGTTTTCAAAAAGATTTTTTTCAGATACCAGAAGGTCTTATAGGACGCTAACGTCCGTCTGTCATGTTTTTCGCTCGACCATCTCCAAATATACCGCAACTTAAGTGATTTTTAATTTAAATTATTGTTAATTCATATTTATTTATTTTAATTAATTAATTGATACAATGTGGCTCATTGTATTCTGGCGTTTTTAACAGTTTGTAAATTGTCACGGGCATACCACGGGCGCCCGTAAAAGCCCGTGGGTGTTTAGAGCTGCCCGTGACGGGCGCGGGTTGAAAGCTGTTTTGCGGGCTGGCGGGCGTTCAAAAACTGTCACACACTCAAGCTTGGCCGGACGAACACGAGGACACGGGCGCTCATCTACACATTGAAGCTATTTAAACTGGTGACATTTAAGGGCCTCGGTCAACATTTATCGAACAATAAATTCAATTATTAAGACCGACTTGTCGGGGTTTATGTGATTGCCCTGTCTGTCTGTCTGTGACACTTTCGCGATCAAGCGCCCAGCAGCGGTATATCTAAATGAGTTTAATTCACAGTAATTTCAAGTACGGAATTTGAATGTATGCACTACAGAATTATCTTAGAAGGAATAAATCGAAAGAAAGGAAAGACAAAATCTTCGGATCTTTTCGATCTTTTCAAAATGTCCAAAATTCAAAACATCAAAAAGATTTTTAAAAAAAGACCGACGAATTTTTAATCTTTACAAAACGAATGCAAAAAGGCAATTTCCAGAATGGAATCAATCAAAAAAATTGAAAATATAATATTCGCCGATATTGCTTATGTCCTTTTCTTCGCCCTTCGTCTTCGTCATTCCCTGAGATGAGAGAATATAAGGCGAATTTTCGCTTTTTGGCGAATCCTCGCCGATGAATGGACGAAAATTTGTCCAATACTGGGCGAACATTTGCCTTAACTAGGGGAATATTCGTTGTTTGGCGAATATTCGATGTAAAGCAAATAATAGGCTAATAACAAAAAACACTATTCGCGGCAATCACTAATATCTAATATACATGTAATGTAGGGTTGTTCTACGCATATTTTAACAAGAATAAAGAGGTAAAAATCATGAACAAGATGATCATGTCCAGACGATCGGATTGATTTAGAAAAGAAGGAAGATTTATCAAAGATGACAAAAATCAAAAACATTATGTATAGCTATCAAAATCTCGGATTGACCCTAAGACATGGATTCAAAATGATTAATGAGAGGCAGATGTGCTTTGCTTACCTTCGTTTCCAAATCCGCCATACATTCTCGACGAAACTTGTCAACAAGTCCCTTGGACTTCACTTCGGTCATCACCTTTTTGACGAGGACTTCATCGAGAACGAGCGGCTCGGGCTCAGGCTTGGCCTTCTTCAGAGGTGGAGGATGATGTGAAGAGCTGGCCTGGTTGCTCGTCGGCTGTGGCGGTGGATGCGGATAGGCATGTGGTCCAGGTTGTCGGTAGTTGGTATTATTGAGATAGGGTCCATTACGCGGTGGAGGTGGTGGGAAGTTCTTGGCGTAATACTGGCGTTCGCGTTCGAAGTCTGTCCGGTACATCTTGTGGCACGACTGAGCCCAATCTTGATTGCACACGGAACTGGATCCTGGCAGAGGCTCAGCAGGTGTCTGCGGAAGAGGTGGGAGGTTAAACGATCTCTGGCCAAGCTAGAAACCAAAACATATTCGGTTATTCCAACTAATTTTACATCAACAAGCATTGCGTAAATTTAGAATTATCTACGTTAAATTATATAGATTGTGGCGGTAATGATAGTATTTAAGCACAATTATTAATGTTTATGAAATGTAAGACTTACAAGAAACCGTTCAAAACGAAATGTGAAATTCAAAATAAAAATATGTAAAAATTACATTTACTTTTCACAACTTGAAGCCTTTATGCGCTTATTTTGGAAAATAGTTTAGTTTGAAATTGTTTAAACGCAAGTTTAACTCAGAAGTTGAAGTCTTGAGAGTCACGTCGTAAGTGTAAATATTGGGGAAATTCTGCGTTTCGTCAGTACTTTTTACTTACTTTCATAATATCTTGATGCGGTTTGACTAAGGGAAAGTTTGGTTCTCTCTGTTCTGTTATGTCTCTAAATCACAAAAATAATAATTTCGTATTAAAGAACTTTAAGTAATATACTTATATAAAAAGTACTTCGAAACGGAGTGGAATTTCCTGCATTTACATTCCAGTCCGTTCTAACCGACAAAGGGTGAGGGAGGTTTACAGGAAGAAATTCAGAACTACTGATTATGAATTATGAGTGAAAATCACAAGTCTCAGCATAATAATTAATGCTTTTGAACTTGACTCTACGTGACGTTGTATTTAAAATTTAAATGAAGTCGAGGTCGTTATATAGCCGATACCTGGACCATGAGAAATACAGGAATCAGTTACTTTGTCGTTTCTATGTTATAATATGTGCTTACACATAAATTACAATAAACTTGAGGTTTGTATCCAAAATGAAAAGTTTTCTTAGTTTGTAACTTGTAATTTTTTTGAATTTAAAATTGAGAAAGACAAGTGACAAGTAGTAAGACAGTTAATGGGTTAGTGAGCGGAAGACAATCCCTCCCGGACCATGTCTCACCTCTGACCTCTGACCCAACCTTATTTCCCGCTAATTGACTTTCTGAGCAAGACAACCATGTCCACGTTAACCATGAAGTTCCTTCCAGGTACAAAAGTAGATAGAAAGAATTGCTTATTTTTCCTCAATGAATATCGAATCTCGACAAGTTTCTGGTGTACAGCTTGGCAGTGAGCACAAGTAGAGGGTTGGAGTTTACAATGTGGCTTCTGCCGCTGTCAGAGACTGCACGAGCTTAGAGCTTAGCTGGGCTCATAGTCATAATCATAATCATATTCAAAAAATAGAAGATGCAATATGTGACGCAAACGCAAGTATTTCAGCTGGCAGTCGAACCTCAAATACACGTTCCCTTTAATGCAACGGCTGTAAGCGGAACTTAGTAGTAGGTATTTTCATTTCGTTTTCATCTTTCATTATTTTCATAATATCTAGTATATAGCACAGTTATCAGATAAATAATACACTTTTCTAACAAATTAAACAAAACCCTAGCTGAAATGACAAATGTTTCCCGAATGACATCTGAGAAATTACTAAGCTTACTCATTAACATTATACATCAGTCATAATTACTCATTAACATTATACATCAGTTTCAACACTAGTAAAGTATACATAGTAGGAGTTCGATTGGAAATACTAAATACTAAATACATCTTTAGTCACATTCATTAAAATATTGACTAGACTACGGATGACGGAGGAGCACGTGGTCCACATTTATCATAATTTCTCATATGTTCTATGTGAGTACTACCGGTTTCTGTTTTGTTTACATCTGTTTATAATTATCCATGCAAATCGTAATCATTTGCCTTAAATTTGTATATTAGAATAGGTAGGTACTGTACTATTCTACATAGTATATTATACAAGATTCTAACAAGCTAATTACATTTACCATTAGCGCCCGCGCCAGCTAGTTCATATATACAGTCCTTTATTCAGGCTTCCACAAAATGATTGCATAATGACATAGATAAATATATGTGGGCAAGTTTATGATAGAATAAATATTTCGTTGAAAAGCTAGTTCCATTTCCATTAAGTTCACTCATGTAAGATTAGGACATGCAGTCCAAAGATGAAGCTAGTGGGCTAGCTTGTATTACAATTCTCCATTGCCTATATCCACTGCAAAAGGCCTCATGGTATGTGGTACGTACGGTGCTAGCTTCTATACCAATACCATGGAGCTCATTGGAGAAAGTCCACATCAAGGCCTCAGTCAGCTCTTCTCTTACCGATTCCATGCAAAAAACGCATCACAAGGACAAGCTGCGTTCAATTTCGTGTTTAGTGCTATAGGTGGATACATGGATTAGCCCAACTGCTATGCTCTGCTCTGCGGCTTGAATCCCACTTACCTCATTAGAACCCACAAAACACTGCATATACGTAGCTACATAAATGCGGTAAGGCTGTAGAGTTGAGTATGACGTAGGAGGACATGCGGAATATGCCTACTGTACTCGACCCCACACCCTGCATTTGAGTGGAGCACATCTTCCCCTATTCTCTAACACAGCTACGTGGAGCTCTCTTCTCTCCTGTACTAGGCAAGTGGTATTGGAAAAGTGCTCAAATGGAACCAACTGGCCTAACCAAATGATATTTAGGCCTACGGTGCAGAAAGGCACGGCCCGGACTTTGTGGGGTGGTTCCACGGCTGGAGGGATTATTGGAGTGGTGGGCTGAGGGTGGGAAGCGTGTGGTTTCTGTCCCTGCCCGATGTATGTATGTAGTAGTATATGTAGTGCAGTATGCCGAGGTCGCGGGTGGAATTTTTTCATTCAATCTCTGTGGCTCGTGGTCGTGTGTTGGACGAGGTTCTTCTTGTCTGGGTTCGTCTCGTGGCTCGCTCCACCGTCCTGCATTCAAAATTCGGAAAATTAATTACGCTCTTTTCGTAAATTGCACAGTAAAAAGTGAGACAGAATCCCACATCTCATCACTCAATTATTCCTGTCCCACATTGGAGAGACCGGCTCTCCACTTCCAATTCTAGAGGTCAAAGGTCGGTCAAGTCAGATGTCAGATAACACGTGGATGGATTGAGCAAATTCTCTTTTCAATTAGGCAATAGTCACTTCAATTTACGCTAACTTAACCTTATACGCTAAAAGGTGTAGAGATAGAATCTGTTTAATTGTAGTTAATTGTTCTCAGCCTCACTGCACAATATTTGATTTTCGAGGAATACCTTGGTTTGTTCCCATCAATAATTTGCCCAGTTGACTGCTCAATACTTTCAACTGATGCATACAATGTACAATGCAGAATGTTTGAATATAAGAGTGCTTATGGATTTGGAATTTGTTACGCCTACAGGTGACAGGTGGAAAGAGATAGAAAAAAGGGAATCATGTTGGAGGAGAATCGAGGACTCGGAAGTCTAGGAAGAGACCCTATCCCACTTCCTGTCACAGTGGCAGTTCCTGTTTCCGAGAGTTCGAGTGCCAAGAAGAACGCAGTTGACGCTGGCAAGCTCAGTGGACCCAAGGTTTCCCATATTGTTAGTAATAGTAGTAGTTTGAGCACGGGCGGAGACACGGGGAGTGTGGCGGTCGGAGTGCCCGTCGTTGCAGCGAGTCCCATTGTAACTGCCGCCCTGGCCAGTCCTGTGCTAGCAGCCGCTGCTGGGTTTGATGCACTTGGAGCTGCTCAGCTCATCAAAGACAAGGTCGAGTTTGATGACTACGAAACTCTGCCTGTGAATAGTGTGACCGCTCATATGATGGCAGGGGCCTTAGCTGGGATTATGGAACACTGTGTTATGTATCCTTTAGACTCCGTAAAGGTGAGTTCTTGTCGGTGACAAGTTACTTTACTTATCGTTATTAGGATTATTAGGATGCTGATGGCGGGATAGAGTTCCTTCCTCTGCTCAAGTTCAAAGTAGAGGGATTGGACGTAGGTAAGGCGTAGGTGTAGGATGTAGGGAATTTTAATTTTCATCAAGTAAAACAGAACACATTGAACCAATAGTGTTAGCTTTCTAGGGTTTGGGGAAATATTTCATATTTAGCTTTGTAACAACTTCAACTTCATCCTGATACTGACTACCCTGTATTGTGCTAGGAAACAATTGAATATGTAGTGATCTTAATCAGCTGTTCTACTCTACTTGCATTTTGCAGGGTTTAGATAAGAATAAGAACAGTATTGAACAGCGCGTTATTACGCAGGGATACCTAGACAGTACGTAGCGTTGTACGGACACACAATGTGAAACCCCACGTGTACCCTTATTGTTCAGATAACAGGTTTGCAACTAGGCGTTGTACAAAAATAGTCCCATAGATAACAGATGACGGAGAATAAGGAAAGAGCACAACTGGCTGAGTAAGATTTAGTGTGATGCGATTGGGTAATTCATAGGAAACTTATCATTAAGGACAACATTTCAATATGCTTTCACTGTACACTTACATTCTGGTCTGATTTGGGCAGACACGAATGCAAAGCCTTCAGCCCCAGCCTGGCGGTGTTTATAGAAATGTGATGGAGGCTCTACTACGGATGATTCAAACCGAAGGCATCTTCCGTCCTGTTCGAGGTATGAGTGTCGTGGTAGCTGGTGCTGGACCGGCTCATGCCGCTTACTTTTCATGTTATGAACGAATCAAAGAGAGTCTGGTGTCCAAGACTCCCTCCCATTACAACCATATTGCCTACGGTAAGATTTTTATGTCCATGCATAGCGTGTGAGCTTTGTCGTTGTGAACTTTTGTTTCTACTTGATATCTGTCATTCATGTCATTCATCGTTTCATTCTGCTCCGCTGACAGCATTATTCAATAAGGCTACAGACGGATATCCATTCTAATTCTAAGTTTTTCAAAAAGCTTTAATTATCAATCAAATGAAGTATTTTTTTTGATTGGAACAGGAGTTGCTGGGTCAGTTGCAACCATTCTCCATGACGGAGTGATGACACCTGCAGATGGTGAGTTTGACTTGAGTTTTAATAGCAACCTGCTACTACTACATAGTATGTGAAACATTGAAGCTTGTGTTTACCTAAACCTCAACATTCATGGTCTCAAAATATTCCATGGAAAATTTTTCTGCCTACGTTCTGATTCTGATGTACACTTTGGTTTGGTTGCATTTATGGTTCATGCAGAGTAGAATACAATACAAGTATAAAGAGGTCCTCAGGTCTGAGCAATTAATATTGAATATTTTTTTATACTGATTTATGTGGTTTGGTAGTCGAAGCTCGTAACAATGAATATATATTTTTCTGAGAAAGACTAGCTTGATCTTTGATCTTCTGTTGAATTTATGTCGTGTAAACCATAGCTCACCTCTCACCCTGTTGCTTCCCCATCCATCCTCTTCGTACGTTTATTTTAATCCTATTGTTTTATCCATGAGATTAATAATCTCTTTCCCACGAACATCGAAGTATTGCTGCCAACAGGAGCCAGACACTCACTCGTCTGTGTCTGTGGATTTGTGATGACAGTGTGCGGAGTCCACGTTGTCATTTCTCGTGCATAATTTACTCAGAACAGCTTTTAACCAACCGCTAGTTTACTCTACGTACGGCCACTTTGCTAAGTGTGTAGCAAGTTGTGCACGTACTACATCATGTAGATAGATGACAAATTGTGTTTTATATAAGCGTAAGCGTCTGGCGTTGGGCGAGATAAAAAGATTGCACAATCTCTTCACATTAAATTGTTCCTAATCCTTCGCGCACTGCACACGCATTCATGCCCCACAGTTAATCTTTCCGGCATTCATTACGTTATGTTACCTGCGGTATATTAAAAACTGTATTTCAAACTTCCTTCGCAAAATCAGTATTTATTAAACAAGGCTACGTCCGAATGCAGTAACGTTTGCGCATCTTTACATATTTGCAATTGTAATATCGTAAACCATAATTTTTTTTACTTGACTGTTCCTCTTGCTTCGCCGTAATCATACGTTTGCATCATTTCAAGTCAATTAATTTTTTGATCGATGCCCAATTTCGAACAATGAATGTTGCAGCCATTATGGTTTATGTTAAAGCTAAAACCATTATTATTGTCAAGATATACGTCCTTCACGGAAATGTTTAGAGAAAGCGATGATTTTAGTATATTCGTCCTCTATAAAAACACAAAGTACTAGCCTTGAACATTTTTTGTATTATTATTATTATTAATTACTATTAAGTATTGTCTGCTATAAATATGTTTGCATATTTGCTGATTCATTTTGTAGTGACGTCAGAGTGCTAACTGAAGACTTTTGTATTTGCACCGTTAGCCTTGCTTGTCATGCTTCTGGTATAGAGCAGAAATGAGAATTTGAGCATAATAGTAATAGTACTTTAATCATAGATGTGTGGAAGTCTAATGGTTATTAGCAAACAAGCAGCAGCGTGTAGTATGTACACAATAGTATGAAATACATCGCATGGCACTGCTGCGTATACTGTCCGTTTCCTACTCTTCGATTTTCCAGACGGTTTATGGAGAAAGGCGTGGACGTCTTCATCAGTCCAGATTAAGTATTACATTCCTCTGCTATATTCAAAGCTTCGGCAGATACATACGTCTTTACTTCAACGGAGCAATAATGGAGGAATGCGACTGAATGGTTCCACACACTTTGAATTTAAAGCCAACGAAGGCTGTATTATTCTATTTTATTTTTTATTGCGTTACGCGGTTTGATATTTCCCTTGCAAGCATGAGCAACGGAGTTTAGGTTAGTTTAGATTTTGGGGTTGTTAATAAGAGTAATGCAAAAAATTGGTCACACGAATGCACATTGAGCTGAGCTCATCCACCTTACTAGTAGCATAGCCAACTACGATAAATCCTAGCTGGCTGTGCTAGTAGTTACACAGACAGACGTTTGACGGTAATTTAATACCCGTTTGTGAAAAAAGGTACTTATTACAAACAAATTGAATTGATGGTCGGCACGTTGTGTTGTTTCATAGTGATGAATCAATCATTTGATGTTAAATTGTGAATTTATAACTGGGGATTCTCCATTTTTGTTTCTTTTGCAGTGGTGAAACAACGGATGCAAATGTACAATAGTCCATACTCCTCAGTCTGGAGTTGCATCCGACAGACGTATCAGGCGGAGGGTCTCCGTGCCTTCTACCGGTCATACACTACCCAGCTCACCATGAATGTACCTTTCCAGAGCATACACTTCATGGTCTATGAGTGGATGCAAGGGATCACCAATCAGGAGCGGACGTATAATCCCAAGGCGCACATGATCTCCGGTGCTATGGCTGGAGCTCTGGCTGCAGCCGTCACCACGCCATTGGACGTCTGCAAGACACTTCTCAATACGCAGGAATCAACGGCTCTACACTCGGTAGGTCAGTCCCAAATCTCTGGACTAGGCCATGCTTTCCGTACTGTCTACCGTCTGGGTGGAGTCAAGGGATACTTCCAAGTAAGCCCAAAACTAGTTGTTGTAAATATATTCAAATATATACGGAATTGGTCAAAGCTAGTGCGGAGACTAAACAATCGCAGTTGCTGAATTCTTCGAAAGTGCTTCCCTTGGGATTGACAGGCATATTTAAGTGTTAATTTTGGCTACTGCGGCTCGGAATCTGGTGTCTTAATACAATTGAGGAATCCACTCTCTTTGACCATTCCAGCTAAATATTCTGACATTTGACTAATTTCTAATTTATGCTTGCAGGGTGCTACAGCTCGAGTTCTCTATCAAATGCCATCAACTGCTATTTGCTGGACCGTGTATGAGTTCTGTAAATATGCGATCCAAACGAGAGGTTAAACTTTCCTCTACAAATGATTCCATGTGATAACCGAGCATTATGAAACTGTCATTGTAAAAACCGAGAAGCAGAGACATGTAAAGTGAGGCCGATAGACGCCATGTCGGAATGATAAGTTAGTATTGTAAATAAAACTGTGTATACTACAATAGTTGGTGATAGGTACGTAGTGTAAAGCCAAATAGAATTTAGCCATAGGCCCTATGCACCCATTCTGTGTAAACGAAGCATGTTATGTCACGCCTAATGGCCTTTTCTGAGCTATTCCAATCCGAACTCAGCTTTGGGGAAGCCTGGTTTTCGACCTTTCTTGCTCAGTTCCTATTTCTCGGTTTTCGTGACGTCATTTTTGGCGGTTATACCCGGCTACGAGAAGGCAGTGAGGAGAGAAAATAGATTTTAAACACAACTACTAAGATATATTATATACTCAAATAATATATTATTATCAGGTTAGGCGCATTTACTAAAAGACTGGAGACGGAGAACGTGGTTCTCACGGCCAGTGAGCCGAAATCTCGTACCGTTCGCCAGTATTTCATCATGACATTTACCTATGTTTAATAAAACACAATCTACCAACTACAACTTTTCCTTTTGAAGAGAAAAAGAGTTCAATTTTCTGTTAACAAATTAAATTAGTTTAGTCTCCAGGTGCAGTTTCATAGTTAACTAGTTGGTTAGTTAAGTGAGTGAGATTGTCGAGTTCTGACCCTCTGTTCGTTTCTGCAAGACCAACAATGTGTATCTGAAACTTCACTCTGAACCGCCTTGCTTAATCCATACGTATTGTGAGTCATGAAACATTAAGCTGTTGATATGTAGATTGTTCCGTTCAAGTGTGTGAGTCTTACTCCAATGTAAATATGATTTGGTTCCGTGTTGTTTTTCCCTTGTAAACCTCAGGGAAATCCACTAAAATCACATATGAGTGATTAGTAAGCAAGATTTACTAGTCTGGGTCGTATATTTTGTAATCAAATGAAATAGTGTGGGGTAATTGAAAGGTGCGACGAATTTTTGATGCTTCTGAACTTGTTTTTCTGTTTGTTCCTTCGTAACTTGATTCTGGATTACAAGGAGTTTGGGGCAATGTTGATGCTCAATAATGGGGCTGAGGGCCGTTTTGGTGTGCTGCTGCGGGTTGATTGAATGAAAATTGGTATCCGAAACTGAAATATTATATGTAGTTTATGATAAACAAAAAGTTTTATTGTTGACAATAAATCAGCGGGATTGCGAATCAATTTGATGGATGCTCTGTTCAGGAATGAGCCAAATATTTTAAGATAATAAATCATTCAACGCTCTGTATTTTGTTCAGACTACGTGTACCTACTATTTGTGCATAATAGTGAATACCTATATGTATTTAATTAAACAGTATGTACTTCACTGATCGTAGATTAAATAACTGTGGAACCAAGGATACTACAAGCTAAAAATCATACACTGAGCGTAGAACTACCACAATGCACAATATTCTGGGCATAATGCAAATAAACTAGGACGTGTATTTAATTAAATCAATATACCTAGGAAGAGTTTATCATCGAGATCAGGCCTTTGGTTTTGGTTAGTTTAATAATGGGCAAATAACAGGAGCAGCGAGTTTTATCGATGATTGTGATTTATTGGAACCCTTTCTACTTCAAGCATTTTAATTTGGAAACGTAGTTACGTGAGCAATGAAAGATAATTTGGGATTGAGCGGGTTTTGAGCGGCAGGAGAGATACGTGGCGTCTGGGACTTTGTGTAGCAGCTCCCGTACGATTTCAGTCAAAGTCAACTTGATTTCCGTAGACCAAAACCTCGCTCTCGTCAATGAGGAAGTAGTCGACTCTTTCAATGGCACTCGTCCCTTCTTGGAGAACCCCAGCAGTGTTTGGAATGACGACTAGAGTGTCCGGTTTGAAGCGTTCCTGTTCAGTCAGAGTAAGGAAAGCATATTCAATATCCAGGTGGACACACCGTGCATGTTTCATATTAACCTATTTCAAATACACGAAGCAAAGGAAGGAAAAAGAGAAAAAAGGAACCAAAGGAACAATTAAGGAAGCAAAACAACCCTATGAACCTTTAAGGAAGCAAATCAAAAGAAGCCCATGAAGGTACCCCTTAAGGAAGGAAATACCCAGTGTTGGTCCTTCCCCATTGGGGGTGGGGAAAACGGGGTGCGAAAATCGGGGAAATTGGGGTATTGGTCAGCTG